>JADBJO010019400.1:0-12500 GCA_016801955.1 Conus betulinus | reverse complement strand
TTCACCCGCCGCAAACACGCTTGAGGAAAGATTATGTTTACCACCCAGAAAGTTTGAAAGTTAATATTTAGGGAGGGATGTAGCTTTTTTCAGGAAAAAAAAAAAAAAAAAAAAATTCGCTTAGTGCAGACCTGCTGGCTGATAGAGCTGGTCAAGTGAATGACAAGTCGTGGAAGCCATGGAATAGGCTTCACGGTGTAACACTGACCAGCACTGACCAGATGAAAAAGACGTTTCTCTCCCCCTTTGCCCAGCAAACGCCATTACCAGAGTCAACAGATAGTCTCTCTCTCCTCTCTCTCTCTCTCTCTCTCCATCTCTCTCTCTCTCTCTCTCTCTCTCTCTCTCTCAAGTTAACTCTTTATCTGTGAAACACCGTTAATAGAAACAGAGATGATATACAGTGTGCTTTTGACGAAGAATCACGTTCTCAGTATCAACTATAACCACATTTTTCCCCACGCTTTTTTTTCTGATTATGTAAATGGTGACTGTAGCATCATCAATACAACGCTGATTCCAGCTTCCCGTACACACAGAAACATATGACGTCATTCTCTTGGTGCTCTGGCGGCCACACTGAACAAAGACATTGCAGTAATCAGGCCGCCGTGAGGCCCCATGTCTGTAAAGATCCTGCCTTGTTGAAAAAAAAAAAGATACTAGTTGTGTTGGGTATTGTTGGTTCTGACTGAACATAAAGTTATCACTTAAAAAACAAACAAACAAAAAAAAACCATTAACTGTTGCCGAGAGAGTCATTTTCGTTTGTATACCATCACTTCAGATACCACCACTACACTATCAAACACATTACCATAGCCATATCGCCAGTATACCACTACACAAGAGACCATCGCTACGTTTTCTCATATATCACTATGCAGTCGCATATAACACCGTCACTTTCCCTTCATATAGATGTTGATCACTATACCATTATCATACCATCACGTAGCGACGCATCACTACACCGTCACGGAAGATGCCACAATTATCCATTACAATACACTTACATTGAATGTCATCCCTACACCATCACAGATGATACCATTACTATATTATCATAGAGGACACCCATTACTGTATCATTATATAGGTGACAACTGTCATACCATCACTTACTTGTCACATAGTATACCATCAGCACACTAGTACCACCATACCATCACTATGCCATCAAACAGGCAATCATCAGCACACCAGTACATAGGACTATATCTGAGCATCATTACATAGGATAGCATCACCACACCACCATATAGGGTACTATCATTACACCATCACATTGAACATAGCTTGCTTAAAGACGTATTGCAGTCATGCAGGAAGACGACGAAGAAACACGCCCTGTGGTCAGAATGAGACTTCAACATGAATGGCCATTAAGTTTGAGACGATCTTGTCAGCATTCTATCACTGTTACAAAAAACTAGATACATGCGATGTTTAGGCAAACCTGGCAAGCAGACGACTATCTACTACAATCTATTGTCTCGTCATAAGCATCAAAGATCAGATTGTATGTTGAACGACACGGGAAAATGACATCAGATTACACAACGTCATTCTACGTAGCAATTGTGTCATGACACCGTGGCTTATGTACAACCTCACAACTTTCAGAGATGATAATTATTACAAAAGAAAAAACCGCAGAAGATAACGTAGTTACTGAAATGAAAACTACTGATGCTTACTTATTGCTGTTGTTCTTGCTGTTGTTATTATTACTCTTGTTGTTCTGGTTGACGTTGCTACTGACGCTGCTGTTGTTGTTGTGTCTATGAAGAAACATTGATATCGAACACATACGTAGACTGCAGGAGACTCAACAAAGGCATAAGAAAGAGCAGAGGCCAAACAAAACAATGTAAAAGGAGAACACCGAGAGACGAGAGAGAGAGAGAAGAGAGGATGAGAGACGTGGAGAGAGAGGAGGAGAGAGCGAGAGAGATCAGAGGAGAAAGAGAGAGACTAGAGACAGAGACAGGAGAGAACTGTCGAGAGGGCGATGAGAGGAGAGAGAGAGACAGCGAGAGACAGCGGACAAGAGAGAAAGAGACAGAATAGAGGGCAGAGACAGAGAGAGAGAGAGAGAGGAGAGGGAGAGAGAGAGGAGAGTCAGTCAGTCAAGCTATTTGCAACAGCAGAGAGAAAGAGAAAACATACATGGGCTTTTCAAGCCAGTGTGGGCAAGGAGAACAGGAGAGACCCCTGCCACATCAGGACCAAATAACGACAAGCTATACACGCGACCTGTCGGTGGTGTAGGGTCTTCTGTACCGATGACCTGAGAGTTATGTCACTCATCAAACCACACGGTAATAGTAGATAGCCACAGACAGTTCGACTTACGGTAGGGGGGTACACTGCATCCCATGAGCAGCAGTTGTCTTCTACTACACAGGAGTGAGTGGAGGGGGCCTTGGCGGCATGCAGGGGCTGGGGTGGGGGGAGGCTTTATCCTCTCTTCGAAATATTGAATAAAGAGTAAGGAAAGCAGCGTATCTCGCTGACTCATCCACGTTAAGGGAAACAACGTGCCCAGGATGGCACTGTGATAGTGTACATTCTGAACATTTTCTTCCTTTCAAGGGAAATGCTCTAGAAAGAAGTAGAATTAGACGCCGTTTCTTTGGTAGCTTTTCCTTCACCCTACTTTATCCTTGACGGGCTGGCTGGCTGGTTGGAACTATCACAGAGGGAGAAGCTAAGATAAGACAAGATGAAATGCTTTATTTACGAGAATCATAGATAAGCACAGACGCGCTTTTGTTTTTTTGTACGATCCAAGTCCTCCCCCTGAGTAGGGAACTACAACACATGACAGTGAAATGCAAACGAGAGAAAGAGAGGAGAAGAGAGAAGAGAGGGATGAGAAGCTTGAGAGGTGGACCACAGGATCCGGAAGAGCAGAGGACCGAGAGAGCGAGAGGAGAGAGAGTGAGAGATGAGAGGCAGGTAGTTGCAGGAGCGAGGAGAGAGAGGAGAGAGGGAGGAGAGAGAGAGAGGGGAGACGAGAGAGAGAAGGGGAGCAAGTGGGGAGCAGGAGAGAGAGAAGAAGAGGATGGAGAGAGAGATGAGAGGGAAGCGCTGAGAGGAGGAGACGACAAGAGAGAGGAGACGAGAAGGGACGAGACAGAACGAACGACTACGACTGAACCGACCGAAACGAAATATTATTTTACCAATGGTAATAACGAAGTCAGCAAATTAGAAATGCTTTTTGACAGAAGCGAGAGAGAGAGACGATAGGGAGAGGGGAGAGAGCAATGGAGATGAGACGGGGTAGACTGGGCGAGAGAGAGACGATTGAGGGAGAGAGATGAGAGAGAGAGAGAGAAGACAAGAAGTGAAGAGAAGGAAAAACTTGTCCATCTGAAAACAACTTCCTTTACCCCACAATTTGACTCGGACACGAGACACGAGACGGGAGCCAGTCGTGTTTTCAGCACGAGTGGATTTTTCTGTCCCGCTTTGTAGACAGAGGGATAGGACCTGCGAATCTTCCCTCCAGTGACAAAAAAGAATCGGATGGGAAGGAAGGAAAGGGTAGAGGGGACGTGACGCAGTAAGCTTCCCGTACAAAGAGGGAAAGATAAATCAGAGTAACACCACCCCCCCCCCCCTCTCCCTCACCCCCCAAAGCGACAAATCACTCGAAAAGTGATTGCCCACAACGAGCGTGAGTTTGAGAAACGGGAATGATTTTCGCAGAGATGGGACCATTTTGGTCGATTCGTTTTTTGCGCCATCTAATTTTCTAGTTTCAACATTGATCTTAGTTGAGTTGGATAGGGTACAACAAAGGTCAATCATGGATTGGGTTGAAGTGATGGGTTGAGTTTAGAGTTGAATAAGTCAGGTCAGTTTGACTGAAAAAGGACTCCGAAACTCACACATTGTCTGGGGGACTGACCAAAAAACTATATGGCTTAACCATTTGACTTCAGCTTCTGTGGAGCATTTTGATGGTTTTCGTGCTCCCCACCAAGTAACCCACCTCTCTCTCTCTCTCTCTCTCTATCTCTCTCTCTCTCTCTCTCTCTCTCTCAAACAGTTTTCTCTGCTCTCTGGTCTCTCTCTACTCTCAAGTTTTCTTTTGCTGGTTCATCTTATTTGGTATTTCACCCTCACCCCCTCCTCGCGTGGGGAATTTACAAGCAAACGTATGACTACCTGGTGTTGAAACATTTGATACGTAACTCGGTTTGGCAGTGTGATGGATCAGTGATTGGGGGTGAAATTTGTGGGTACCAGTGACTGGGTAAACTTTGTGATGGGCTGGTGAACCGCATTTTGCTGTGTTGGTTTGATTGGGCTGCAATGGCAGTAACAAGAAGAACAAGAAGAAGAAAAAGTAGACCACCACCACCACCACCACCACCACCCACCACAACAACAACAACAGCTGTTCCGATCATTTGCTGGAGGAGGGGGGGGGGGGGGGGGGGGAGATGGGGGTGAAATCTTAGCTCATTGGTATCGACTACAACACACACACACACACACACACACACACACACACACACACACACACACACACACACACACACACACACACACACATATCTACATTTGTAGCAGTCCTATATTGTATAATGCAGAACACACTTGTGGTGTCATTAATTCTACAAGTATATGTGTTCTACGTTGTATTGTATCATATCATACTGTATTACGCTCTGCTGTATTTGAGTGCATGTACTGCATTGCATTGTTTGTACTATTTGTATTGTATTGCATTGTTAAAAAAAAACAAAAAAAAACTTTATGATGCGGAAAAAAGGAAAGAAAAAAAATAGACTGAAAACAAACAACAACAACAACAACAACAACAGCAAAACATCGCTACTTATCTTTATCTCCTGCTGTCTCACACTCTATTGCTTTCTACACTTTTGCTGGTCAAATCGTGTTTGTAGTATTAGAAAAGTAGTCACAGACTGAGAATCAAAAAACTTACTTGGAGAATATTTCGACAGGGTCGCCCTGTCTTCTTCAGCTCGCTGTTGCTGTTGTGGCAGCGAGGCCTGGTGGGACGACTGTTGTGTGGGTGGTGAACGGTTGTCAGGATCTGATCGTAGATTGGGGTACAGATACGGACAGTGTGAAAGTGGGGATCCCTTACATTAAAGGAGTCTCAGAGCGTCTAGCCAGGACCTTCCAACAACATGGATGCAAAGTGTTCCACAAACCCACCAATTCCCTTCGCCAGCAACTGACCCATGTCAAAGACAAAACGGACCCCCTCAAGCAGTGTGGTGTAGTGTACCAGGTAGGGTGTAAAGACTGTACCCATACCTACATTGGCGAGACGGCAAGACCACTCACCACCCGTCTACAGGAACACCAAAACCGATCTACTTCTGCCATACATGAACATCTACAAGCCACAGGCCACAGTTTCAGCCCCCAAGAAACCAAGATCTTCATTCCTGCTCCAGATCTGTGCATCCTGATTGTCAGCAGTCACGTTTTCTTTGGTGGTGATATTAAGACTCAGAGAGAGAGAGAGAGAGAGAGAGAGAGAGAGAGAGAGAGAGATCTGTCCATCCGCCTATCTGCATCTCTCCAAACAAACGGGTCTAAGGGAAAAATTATGCTTACCACCCACAAGTTAGAGAGTCAATATCTAGGGATAAACACAGCTATTTCAGCAGACATTGTCCAGTCCTGACCAGCTGCCTCCATCGCAGGCCACATCAAGGAAATTAAGTTTAATCCAAGAAATAGTTCCCACAATGTAAGTGTCGACATATGAAAAAAGAAATCTGTCTCGTCTCCAACAGGTGTCACTGTCCACAACTCTCTCTCTCTCTCTCTCTCTCTCTCTCTCTCTCTCTCTCTCTCTCTCTCTCTCTCATTTCCTGAAAACTAGGAGAAGGGCCAGAAGAAGAAAGGCATTTTCCCTTCTTTGTTACCCTGGGGACTATCAATGAATTAATGAATGAATCTCTCTCTCTCTCTCTCTCTCTCTCTCTCTCTCTCTATCTCTCTCTCTCTCTCTCTCTCTCTCTCGAAAGAAGAAGAAGAGAAGAAGAAGAAGAAGAAAGAAGAAGAAGAAGAAGAAGAAGAAGAAGAACTTCGGGAAGAGAGAAGGGGTAAAATGTATGGAAGATTTGAGATGGAGGAAGAAGGTAAAAACGAACGAAAAACAAACAAAAAAAAATGTATTTTTGTCTATTACTTTTCTATCTATCTATATCTATCTATCTATCTATCTATCTATCTATCTATCTATCTATCTATCTACGCGTAACCCCTTTACCCTATTCTCATAATGAGAGTGGATCTAGGTGTGGGGTGGGGGGGGGGGGTAGGATGGGGGGGGGGGGGGGGGGGTGATCGGGAGAGGAAGGAAGGGGCTGTGTTATTAAATTGTTCCTGTAAGAAATAGCCAGCAGGTACATTCAGATCACACAACCTTTCACTCCTCTTAGTCCAAGACCACTCTTTTGTTGAATAAATGAACCGTGAACTCCACAAAGATGTTAATATAAAATAAAAGAGAGAACGGCTCCATTCACATCGCACCATCTGTCTACGTCAACATACTGAAACGGCAGACAGAAAATGATGATCTGGTCAAATGTTTCAAAGAAAAGCCCCCCACCCACCCACCACCCACCCCATTGTATATGTGATCAATACCAAAAAAAAAGTCAGAACAAATACTCCGATCATAATTACATTCGCGCTCTCATGATATAGAAAAGTACATCTCTCTCTCTCTCTCTCTCTCTCTCTCTCTCTCTCTCTCTCTCTCTCTCTATCTCGCGCGCGCGCGCGCGCGCGCGCGCGCGTGTGTGCGTGTGCTATGCTCGTGCATGTACATGTGTGTGTGTGTGTGTGTGTGTGTGTGTGTGTGTGTGTGTGTGTGTGTGTGTGTGTGTGTGTCTGTGTGTGGGTGATGAATAGTAAGTCGTCAGCACCGCCCACAGAGTTCAGGGGATTTTTGTTGTTGTTGTTGCTGTTGTTGCTGTTGTTGCTGTTGTTGTTGTTGTTTTTTTGTTTTTGTTTTTGAAGCTTTCGCCTGGTAAAAGGCTTCCCCAGGAACCGGATCGTACTTTCATCTCCACGGCTGAAATGACATCAATAGAATTGACTTAATAGTTGAAAAACTGCATCGGTTTAGAAGAGACGTCACATTATTTTCTTTTTTTTTTTTTTACTGAAAACACAGGAAAAAAAAAAACAGTTAGTGACCAAAAAGATAATAATTCAGTGAAAAAAAACGAAGAACTAAAGAAACCCCAGAAACAGTTACATGACTCTAAAAAGTGCAGTGGTACTCCTGTAGTCGATCAGGACAGAGGTGAACGGATCCTTACAGCAGTCTCCAGCACAATGGCTGTAAATATATATACGTGTTTGTGATAGCGTTTGTCTGAAGAAGCCCCAAAGCAGAGCGAAAATTAGAAAAATAAAATGTTGGAGTGCAGCCCGTTTAGGTATTATATGATTTCCTTTGAGTATATATATATATATATATATATGTATATATATATATATATATATATATATATATATATATATATATAGAATGAGGAGAGAGAGAGAGAGAGAGAGAGAGAGAGAGAGAGAGAGAGAGAGAGAGAGATCAGAGATAGAAAAAAAAGGAAAAAATGGAACAGGAAAGAGACAGACACTTTGCTCTAAAACCAATCCTTCACTCCCTGGTTTCATTCAAACACAGACAGTACAAGCACCAGTCGTCTTTTCAGCACCCCGTGCCTTTCTAGACGACTGACTGGAAACGGTCACGCTTCCAGTGACAAAGAAGAATTGCATAAGAGTGGAGGAAGTGTAGAACTGACGTGATGGGGAAAGCCTAAAGTACAGCAAAGGGGAGATAAATCAGGATGAGAGTCACTTGGGGGACAAATCACTCGGGCAGTTTTCGCCTTCACGAACGTGAGACTTCAAGCGATGTGAGTGATGTATGGAGTGGTTGGTGAGTTTAGTCGGTTGCCTAGCTCCGTTCATTATCTGCTGTCGCTATTGATAAGCCAGGATTTTGGCGTTGGCTTGATTCTAGTTGAAGGGCTGGATCAGGTTGATTGGGCTGGTTGGCTTTTCTTCTTCTTCTTCTTCTTCTTCCGGACTCATTGGGTTGTCGCCCTTTTTTTTTCTTCTATGTTTGTCTTTCAGTGTCTTATCTGCTGTGTTTTCTTGTTGTTGTTGTTGTTGTTGTTGTTTTGCCTCTGTAGATCATTTTTTTCTCTGTGTCAGCTGTACAGTTTTGTGATATGCTAGCTTTTTTTTCTCTCTTTTTTTTTCACTGGCAACTAGATTGTGAAGAAAAGCATGCAATATCCAGACCCGACGCACGCTGTTCCTGCTGCAGTATTTGGCTGACATCTGGCAGCGTTGATGCATTTTCGGTTATTTTTTTTTATTTTTTTTACGTGTACGTGTATGTCTTTTTGTCACTAAGACATTGTATACAAACTTTTCATACATTTATATGTCGTTCCTGTACTCCTTTTCCCCCCTTCAATCTGGGACCATTAAACCGGCGCAAAGTCTGGCGCTGTCAGCGCAATCTAGTCAGTTGTCACACTATATTATGTCCCTGCTGGTTTCTTTGTTGTTTCTCGATTTTTCCACATATAACTTTTTTGTTTTGAAGAATGTAACTTTTTTGGTTTCCAGGATGTATCCTTTTTCAGGACGGAACGTTTTTGTGTTTTTTTTCAGGATGTGACCTTTTTTGTCAGAATGTGACCTTTTTGTCAGAATGTGATCTTTTTTGTCGGAATGTGGCCTTTTTGTCAGAATGTGGCCTTTTTTGTCAGAATGTGACCTTTTTTGTCAGAATGTGACTTTTTTGTCAGAATGTGACCTTTTTTTGTCAGAATGTGACCTTTTTTGTCAGGAATGCGGCTTTTTTTGTCAGGATGACATGTCAGGAAGTGACGTCTTTTTCCCATGTGAGTTTGACAGAAACAAAGCAAAATGTCTTATGATCGGCTGGAGTTTTACAATGAACAAGCTACAACTCGACAACGTGTCCATAAAGTCCTCAGAATATCGAGGACGACAAGTCAAAAACCAATCAAGGATACAACACTCAGCAATCAATGTAGCACAGCAGCAGCAGCAGCAGCAGCAGCAGCAGCAGCAGCAGCAGCAACAACAACAACAACAACAACAGAACCAATATGAATACCAGTCATATAACGCCCTATGACTAAGTGATGCGAATGAAACAGCGGTTGTTGTTGTTGTTGTTGTTGTTGTTGTTGTTGTTGTTGTTGTTGTTGTTGCTTGTTTGTTTATTTGTTCTTGGTATGCTTGGTTCATGTCTTTCCTAAACACCGGTCCTGTTCATCCCTGTCTTGGGCTCTCTCACAGCTGACTGGTTGGCCGGGATGGTTTGATAGGTCAGCTGGCTGGTTTGACAGCGTGGTTGGTAACGATTCTAAACTCGATTCTTGCAAGTTGGTTTTCGTGTGAAACTTTTGGCTGCCGTTCTGGATAATTCTGGTTCCGTTGTTTATTCAGAACTGGGTTAGGCGTGTCAGTCTGTTATTTGTGGACTGGTCAGTTTCGGACTTACTTAGGGCAGGCGACTCAGAGGCTCGGTAGCCAGTACCACCAACATAATTGTCTATTGAACTTTCAGTTCATATGTGAAGGGGGCGGTTATGTTGAACGAGAAAACGTGAACCTTGCCATCCAATGGTGTTCACTGAAGAAGTCTCTCTCTCTCTCTCACTCTCTCTCTCTTCCTCTCTCTCTCTCTCTCTCTCTCTGCTTCTCTCTCTCTCTTCTCTCTCTCTCTCTGTCAGGCCCCCCATCCCCCCCCCCCTCCCGAATATGCCTTCGCCTTTTGGATCTTTGGCCCTACTTGTCTTCCTCATGTAGAACTGTTTCTCTGTCTGTCTCTGTCGTGCTGATCCTGCCTGTCTCTCTGTCCCTCTTGTCTCTCGTCTCTCTCTGTCTGTCTGTCTCTCTCTCTGTTTTTATTTTTCTGTCTGTCTGCCTTTGCTTTTCTCTCTCTCCATCTCTCTCTCTTCTCTCTCTCTCACTCTCCTCGCTCCCTCTCCTCTCTCTCTCTCTCTGTGTGTGTGTGTGTGTGTGGTGTGTGTGTGTGTGTGTGTGTGTGTGTGCGCGCGTAAGTGCCTATGATGTGCGTATGATGTGTGCGTGCGTATGTTGGCGTTGCTGTGCGTGCGTGTTGTGTGTGTGTGGTTTGTATGTGTGTGGTGTGTGTGTGTTGTTGTTTGTGTGGTGTGCGTGCGTGCGTGCCTGTGCGTGCGTGTGTGTGTGTGTGTGGTGTGTGTGTGTGTGTGTGTGTTGTGGTGTGTGTGTGGAAATCTTCGATTTTTTTTTTCCTCTCTCCTCCATCTCCTCCCCCCCCCCCTCTCTCTCGATCCATATGTCTCCCACCCTCTCTTCTCTTCTCTGGGCGCTGATCATGATACAATTACCCATGGTGTGTCTCTTGTCGTTGAAGTCCCTTCAATTGCTTTGAAAGCACATTACTCACCGGATCGCTTGTCAAGGACAGCAACGTGTGGTTAAATGGAAGTGGAGCCTGTGAGAATATCGCCATCGCCTCTCCTGGGTTTCATGAAAGATGATTGTTCAGAGTTTAAAAACAAACATATCGATAGATGATCTGACCCTATCTGTCCGCTGTCTGTCCTGTCTGTTTGTCCTGTCTCTATTCTCCCTCTCTCTGTCTTTCTCCTCTCATCTCTCTCCCCCTCTCTCTCTCCTCTCTCTCTTCTCACCTGCCTCTCTCACTCTCTTCTCTCTCTCTCCTCTTCCAGTGTTTGGTTCCTTTTAGAGCTGACGGCACGAGATGCATTCCAGTTTCATTTGTAAATGAATATGGCAGGAAAGAAAGATTTGTGAGAGAAGGAACAACTCTACCTACCGGGATTGATGAAATTAGTAGTATGAAAATTGCTCCATCCCTGGAAGTAACTTTGCGACGTCGACTTAGAAAAGCGTTAAATGTAGGGAACGTCTTACCCTCGTGAAAAATAGAGGGGGGGGGGGGATTTAGACTGGAGAAGCTTTAATGTCTGGGAAGATGACTGTTCTCTGTTATTAAACAAGAAGAAAAAAAAAAAAAAAAAAAAAAAAAAAGGTAAGCGAGAGCGTTTCCCTCGTATGCATAAATTCTTTGGAGCCTTTTCTTTTTCCTCCACATAATGAGCCATATATGCTTGTTGAGCGAACGTCAACCCAGCATTGATCGACGTTCCTCGAAATTCCTCGTCGTCGTGTCAATCATCTCATCACATCATCATCATCGGGACATCCATCATCATCATCGTCGTCGTCGCATCAATCATGATTCATCATCATTATCGCGTCGTCATCGTCTTCCTGGCGTCTTCGTCCGTTCGTCGTCGTCGGGATCATCATCATCATCATCATCAATCTCCATCCTCCTCATCAGCATCATCATCATCAGCATCATCTCAATGCAGGCTATACTAATTTGAATGTATGTCTTTTATCTTTTGTAGTTAGTAGATGATGGGGAGTGAGCGGTATATTCTTTTACTTTTGTTAGTTAAGTTGAATCACGTGATGATTTTTCACAGCCAAAACAAATTAGACCTGAGAATTCATCCTGATTACTCCTCTGTCTGTCTGCGTTCTGTCTGTCTGTCTGCCTCTCTCTCCTCTTCTTTCTTTCTCGCTCTCGCTCTTCGTCTCTCCGATCTCTGGTGTGCATTTGTCCTCCTTTTTGATGTCCGATCATGTTTGTCTGTGGTTTCATCTCTCCTCGTCTCTCTCTCTCTCTCTCTCTCTCCTCTCTCTCCCCTCGCTCCACCCCTCTCCTCTCTCTCTCTCTCTCTCTCTCCTCCCGTCCCCCTCCCCCTCCTCGCTCTCAACCTCTCTCCCGTGCTCTTGCCCTCTCCTCTCTCCCCTCTCTGCTCCCATCTCTCTCTCTCTCTGTGTTTTGTCATTCTTTTTTGATCCAACTCTAGGAGCTCCTTTTCTACATCACAGCCTACTAGACTGTGCCATTCATTATCGACACTCTTTCCAACCGGTTCACACCAGCACCACACACACACACACACCACACACACACCCACACAACACACACACACGACCACCACACACACCACACACACACACCACTGCAACAGAATATGGGCAAAAAAAGGCTGATGCCACCTGGAGAAGGCGGCTCAGTGAACGATAGCCTGCTTTGGGGGAAAGATCGATAAAAAAAAACAACAGTCTTTTGGTTCTATTGGATTTCTTTTTGAATATCGTCGCTACAGCAAAAGCATAGGATGGACAAGCAACATAAAATGCATTACACTCTCGCCGACTGCTTGTTTTTATTAGTTTCAGAGAGAGGAGAAGAGAGAGAGAGAGAGGATAGAGAGATAGAATAGAGAGAGAGAGAGAAGACAATGCTTTTACTTACAGTAGTTAACCCTAAGTCCAAAAGGCAAGAGATATAGAGAGAGAGAGAGAGAGAGCAAGAGGAGAAGAGAGAGAGAGAGAAAGAG
>JADBJO010019399.1:0-33348 GCA_016801955.1 Conus betulinus | reverse complement strand
GGGCGTCCTGGACGTCTTCGCTCAGCAACACTTCATCTGTCTGGTTGAAGCAGTCTCTCAAAGTCTGAATGACTGAATGGGCGACTGACAGTCGACGACCAACCTCTCGCACCCCAACACCCTCCTGAAGCCACGCAATTGCCTGCCCTTGGTCATCCCACCAGTCTCTCAAAACTGGCTGACCTGTGTTCAGATAAGACATGGGTTGCACGTGCATTGCAGTATTCCTGCAGTTCAGATGTGCTCTGTTGCACAGGCCTGTTTGATTTGCACCCTTTTTTCGTGCAGTATGTGCACATTTCAGTTCACCGTTGTGATGTGCATGACACAGACTGAGTTGATTTCTGATCAAATTCAAGTTGACTGATCAGGCATGCAACCAATTCAGTAAGTTTGGGTGGGTGCAGTGCCGTGTTATTGCAAAAAAAAAAAAAAAGTTAAACAAGGTACCCTAAAAGTGGTAGTGACCTTTCAATTGTTTTGAGCAGTATATAGTTAAAGTTAATTCAATGTTTTTGTGATTGAAATTTGTATGCTTAATCTTGACTTCCTATAATTCAATCAGCTATCTCTTTACTAAAACTAAACTATTTCTGCATTTCTTTGAATTTTGTACCCCTCGATAAGTTTGTGTGTGTGGTTGTTCCTAGTCGTGCTCATTTATCTCTAATTCATTTGTTCTCGCGTTCATTAGTTCTCATTATGTCTACATTGAGTACCTGGCCTTGTAAAGAAGGACTCTGGATTGGCTATCTAAATATTAACCGTATATTAAACAAGCTAACTGATATATCAGCGATCTTAGAAAATTCTGGGAATCCCTTTCATCTGTTTTGTTTTTCAGAATCACGATCAACAGACTGTACATTAGATTCTGATATATAGCTATGCCTGGCTATAAAGTTATTCACCTAGATCCAAAAGCTAAAATGGACACAGGTTTGTTAGTTTACTATAATCAGTCGATAAGTATAAAACAGAAAGGGAATCTGGAACAGTTTGGTGTCGAATCAGTATAGCTAGAAATAAAAAATAAAACATATAAGTCCCATACTTGTTGGATTCATATATCGAAATCCGGCTGAAAGAACAAAGTGGTTTGATAACTTTAGTGGAATGATGGATGCCGCTCTACTTGACAATGAAGAAATGTTTGTGTTCGGTGACTTTAATATTGACTGTCAAAGCCTTAAAAACAATGGACCGAAATGTATACCTCATTAAACTTACAACAGATTGTGGATCGACCAACACGAATTACAACTAATTCCAGTACTCTCATTGACCACATTTATGTCACATCTAAACATAACATTGTGGAAATCTCTTCTCCAGCGACTGGGTGCAGTGATCACTCCCCAGTTTGTATTACTTGGGGAAAAAGGGGGATACAAATTCCAAAACCAGGTCATAAATCTATCCTATATAGGTCTTTTAAAAGATTTAACGAAAATGATTTTTTTATCTGACCTGCTATATTCTCCTCTGTCCCAAATATACCATTATACCGATCCTGAAAAAAAGCAGCAAATGTTTGGATTAATGTAATTTCCAATATCTACAATAAACATGCACCCATCAGAACTAAAAAGAGTAAAATACCATCTTAAACCGCCGTGGATATCAAAGGAAATAGATAAAGAAATACGCATCAGAGAACTTCTGAAAGCAAAAAACGACGTTTGTTTTGCAAAGCAGAGAAATTATGTGACGTCAATGAAGCGAAAAAAAGCGAAGTACAAATATTTTCAAGAGATGGTATCCAATAAAAGAGACTCAAGAACTTTTGGAACGCAGTCAACAAATTGACAAATAAAGGGTATTCACAAACACAACTTAACAATAAAGATATTACTCCTGAAGCAGTTAACAACTATTTTGTTAGCATTTGCTGAAAACTTAATAAATAATAATGAACGGGGATGAAAATGATCTAGAATTAGTAACTGAATATTGTAAGTCAAAGAATATTAAATCTTATGTGTCAATTCCCTACATAACAATACCCAAAGTATTTGCATACTTAATGTCATAGAAAACAATCGAAAACCAAAGATATTTACGACCTGGATCCCAGTATAATCAAGTTGTCTGCACCAGTCATAACAGACTCTCTTACTTATATATATAACCTATGTATATAGAGAAAAAAACTGTTTTCCGGAATGTTTCAAACAAGCAAAAGTTGTCCCACTGTACAAAACTGGAGATCCGTCCAACCCTTGTAACTACAGACCTGTATCTGTTCTGTCAATTGTTTCAAAACCCGCTCGAAAAAACATATCAAAAATATTTAGTTACCCATTTAAACAAATATATAATTTGATTTCATCCTAAGCAGTCTGGTTTTAGGGAAAACCATTCCTGCCACACCGTGCTTACGCAAATGATTGACAAATGGCTCTTGAACATTAATAACAATGAACTTACAGGAGTTGTCTTCATTGATCTGGCTAAAGCTTTTGATGTTATAAATCGCTCTTTTCTCCTAAAAAAGCTCGCTTTATGCGGACTTTCTGAAAATGCACTTCAATTCATGTCCTCATTTTTTTCTGGTCGAAAACAGGTAGTATGTGTTAATTCCTCAAAATCAGATTTGCAGCCAGTAAAATATGGTGTTCCACAAGGATCCGTTCTTGGTCCTTTACTCTTTTCGAACTATATAAATGATTTACCGCTACGTATTCGATGTGACTGCGAATTATTTTGCTGATGACAACTCTATGCATTATAACCACCCTTGTTTGCAGGTTGTGTGACGTCCGATCTACAAGATAGTTTGAACAGTGCTGTCAAATGGACGGAAATCAATCACATGTCTCTAAATGCACACAAAACCTAAATGCATGGGTCATTACTAGCAGACAAAAAACGTCAGAATTTGTCTGCTGATTTATTTTCAATATTTGTTTCCAGTGAAAAAAATCGAAGAAGTAAAAAACATATAAAGTTTTGGGGTGTTGTCATTGATAACAACTTATCATGGTCCGATCACATTGCTTACCTATGCAAAAAGAAATATCCCCCAAAAAAATATTCCAGTTATCAAAAATAAAGCATTTTCTGAATATGCATGCTAGAAAAAAATTCTTTCATGCCCATATACAGTCGACTATAGACTATGCTTCTACTTTATGGGATTCAGCCAGCGCAAACATTCTGAAACCTTTAACAAGATGTGTATCGGCGCGCGATAAAATTAGTTCTCTTAAAATCTTTTGGATATCCTTCCCCTAAGGCAAAAAAACTCGAATACAATAAGGCTATATTTATGCATAAAGTGGTAAATGGAAATGCACCTCCCTGAATTGTAAACAGTTTCCAGAAGAATGACAATAGGCACGTCCACAAGTTAATAATGCCTCTGCCCAGACTTGACCTTTACAAATCAAGCCTAGTACAGTGGTGGTACGTACGTACTGGAACAATTTGCCTCCATTTCTGAAAGAAATCTCAAGTTTTAATATTTTCAAAGAGCGCTTAAAAAGGATATCTGCCCAGTAAGTTAAAAGATATATAAAAAGAAACTGTACCAGTTGATTCCTAAATCAATTAAAAGACTGAGTGAATAGAAATAAAATACTGCACGATTACAAGCCTGTGTTAGACGGAAATCTTGCACGTGTCATTTGAAGCACAGGAATAATGGGTGAAGATATTTGACATGTTTTACATTGATGATATCGCTTAATTGCATTTCGTTATTTGATGTATTGTGTGCATTCAAGTCTATTTGACTCTTTTTCCCCCATTTGTCTTTGTACTTTACATGTATTTTCTTTCTACCCCCCCCCCCCCCCCCCCCCCACACCCCCATACATACCCCTTCCCCCGCTACCCTCTCTCTCTCTCTCTCTTCTCTCTCTCTCTCTCTCTCTCTCTCTCTCCTCTCTCTCTCTCTCTCTCTCTCTCTCTCTCTCTCTCTCTCTCTCACCCCCCCACCACCCTCTCTCTCTTCACCCCGCCGCTTACTATGTATGTTTGTGTGTTGCTTGTTTGCGAAAGTGTACAAGTGTTTGGGTGGGTGTTTGGGGGGGGGCGTTTTCTGGGTGGGGATTGTTAAAGTGGAAGTGTGTCACGTTTCTTTGATGTTATTTCCATTTTCTGTATTTTCATTTTTGTGTGTGTGTGTGTTCAATCTCTTGTTTGTTTGTTTGTGTGTGTGTGTGTCGTTTGTTCATTTTTCATTTCGCGATTTCTTTCTTTTTTGTGTGTGTTCCCCTCTTGGGCGAGGGCTAGATGTAAAAAAGCATGAACTTGCTTATCTATCACCCTCGAAAATAAAGAATTTGTCTTGTGTTCCAAACTCCATTCCCTTCTGCATACAAATGAGAAAAATGTGTCCAAGTCAAAGAGAACATCATCATATGACGTTCAGCCATTGTCGTGGGTCCCATTCTCCCATAGTTGCCGTCCTCAGAAAGGTGGAGAAAGCTGTCGGTAACATCATTCTCCCATGTGCTGCCAGTGGCAACGTGGTTGTTGTTGTTGTTGTTGTTGTTGCTGTTGTTGTTGTTGTTTGTACCCTGGCTAAAAGACTCCAGGGATCTTTCCGAACAGCCAAAGTACTTGAACACTATGGTACAAATGCATCAGCTGGGGATGAGAACATTACGTGTGCGACCGTTTTTGATTACCCCGCCACGTGGGCAGCCACACTCCGACTTCGGGGGGGGGGGGGGGGGTGGGATTTGGAGACTGATAATGATATGCTAGGAGCTCGTCACAACTGAAGACAATCCCCGCTGAACATTGATAGGGTTGAAGGGATGTCTGTTGCACGTTATCTTTCAGCATATCCCTTGGAATTCAATCAGCAAAAACTGGTTGTATTGATCATGTCTTCAATACTTATAGGACACGTGATAGTACATTTACACTAGATCCACAGTCAAGCCTGCCCGTCCTTCACCGTAATTATAGGCTAAATGTTATTTCTTATGCAATGTAACGTGGGAGGGGGTGGGGGATGGGAGTGAGGTGTGGGGTTAGGGGTGAGGGAAAGAGGAAAGGATCAGGAATTGTTCTTGGTGGTTTCGTGTGTTTATTCATGAGGGTAGTGTGTTGACGGAAAAACGTGGATCGCTCGTGCAGAAGTCTGCACCAGAGCTGGCCTGTTGTTGTCACCCGAGCAGCATGCATGCTGAGCCTGAAACAGACAGCTCGGAGTGATTGATGGGTTACCTGTGGGGGGGGGGAGTTGAAGCAGAGAGGAGTGATTGATATGTTACCTTAACCTGCTCTTCTTACGTTTAAGGCAAAGCAAGGTTGGCCTGTTGACACATGTGACTCAACTAAATGGTGAACAATCAATGAAGCTTCTATACGAAGTGCATGCATGGATGTTCCGACTGTAAGGAATTTTCTTTTTTCATGCAGAATTAATTTCGACAGGGACAGTTTTCTCAGCTGCTGTGGGTGCTCTGACTTGCGTTCATGCATACCACAAGTAGGTATAATTGCCGCCTTCTATACAGAGACCCGTGGTTAGATTATGAGAGCGTTTGTCTGCACAGCTGATGATTGTGAGTTCAAGCCACTTGTGTGGTTGGATTGTTTCGGCTTGAAAAGGCCTCTCTGTCCACCTAGCAGTAAATGAGTGCATGATTCAGTCCACAAAAGGCTCTCTGTCCACCTAGCAGTAAATGAGTGCATGATTCAGTCACAAAAGGCTCTCTGTCCACCTAGCAGTAAATGAGTGCATGATTCAGTCCACAAAAGGCTCTTGGTCTACCGAGCAATAAATGAGTGCAGTGCATGATTCAGTCCACAAAAGGCTCTCTGTCTACCTAGCAGTAAATGAGTGCATGATTCAGTCCACAAAAGGTTCTCTGTCCTCACTGCAGTAAATGAGTGCATGATTCAGTCACACAAAAGGCTCTCTGTCTACCTAGCAGCAAATGAGTGCATGATTCAGTCCACAAAAGGTTCTCTGTCCACACCACAGTAAATGAGTGCATGATTCAGTCCACAAAAGGCTCTCTGTTTACCTAGCAGTAAATGAGTGCATGATTCAGTCCACAAAAGGCTGGCTGTCCACTTGGCAGTAAATGAGTGCATGATTCAGTCCACAAAAGGCTCTCTGTCCACGTTTCTTTGCCGTTATTTCCATTTTCTGTACTTTCAATTTTTTTTGTATGTGTGTTCAGTCTCTTGTTGTTTTGTTTGTTTGTTTGTTGTGTAGTGTGTGTGTGTGTGTGTGTGTGTGTGTGTGTGTGTGTGTGTGTGTGTGTCGTTTGTTCATTTTTCATTTTCGCGATTTCTTTCTTTTTTGTGTGTGTTCCCCTCTTGGGCGAGGGCTAGATGTAAAAAAGCATGAAACTTGCTTATCTATCACCCTCGAAAATAAAGAATTTGTCTTGTCTTGTCTTTTCTCTCTCTCTCTCTCTCTCTCTCTCTCTCTCTCTCTCTCTCTCTCTCTCTCTCTCTCTCTCTCTCTCTCTCATTCATATGGAAACTGCTGGGCATTATATATCTGGACTTGCATACGTGAAGCACAGTGAACGGCATATATTCCACACCCACTGGGGATAGCGTGTACAAGGGGAATACCCATGGCTCTTCTCATTAGTCGCAGAAAGATTCCAAGATTGTTTTCGTCGAACCAAGTATCCTGACATAAGTACCGTCACCTACAATTCAAAGTGAGAGAGGTGCAGAAATCCAGGTGTGAACAATCTCATTTCTAGTCCTGCTTCTGTGTGTTGCAACTCCATTCCCTTCTGCATACAAATGGGATAAATGTGTCCAAGTCAAAGAGAACATCACCATATGACGTTCAGCCATTGTCGTGGTCCCATTCTCCCATAGTTGCCGTCCTCAGAAAGGTGGAGAAAGTTGTCAGTAACATCATTCTCCCATGTGCTGCCAGCGGGACGTTGTTGTTGTTGTTGTTGTCGTCGTCGTCGTTGTTGTACCCTGGCTAAAAGACTCCAGGAATCACCCGAACAGCCAAAGTAGGACTTGAACACTATGGTACAAATGCATCAGCTGGGGATGAAAACATTAGGAGTGTGGCCGTTTTTGATTACCCCACCACGTGGGCAACCACACACCGACTTCGGGGGGATTTTGGAGACTGATAATTTTATGCTAGGAGCTTGTCACTTCTGGAGACAATCCCTGCATAACTATGCTGAGCATAACAACATTTTGATGTAACCTTGGTGTTCTAGCCTGTGTCAATTGTCCTGACACAGCCTTAAGCCAAGGCGGTGCAGCAACGTTGACTGTCCTGCGCGCGCAGTGCAGGGTACACCAACTCTAGAGGAGGACAGAAGAAAGCAAGCGGATTGCGAGTGGAGGAGGAGGGGGGGGGGGGGGGGAGGGAATGGGACACACAGATTCCACTGCGCATTCCATAGACTCCCATATGCTCAGGACAGCCGTGTGTCATGTCTGTATGTCTGGCTGTTGGAGAGACCTGTGTATGGATGTCTGGTGACCCAGTTATACACATGGTAACGATCATAAACTCGCCACGTGTGGTACTCTAGATCATACAGGCATCGTTGTTTCTCCGTTTCAGTTTCAATTTCAGTTTCATCAAGGAGGCGTCACTGAGTGCGGGACTAGTCCATATACGCTACACCACATCCGCTAAGTTTTGAGACCACACTGTCGTGATTTTAAGCTGATGGATAAATGAATGAATAAGTAAGATGAGAGTGTTGAAGAAGATGGTCTCGTGGCTACGACGTAGCAGATGTCTGGCCTACGTGTGTGTGTGTGTGTGTGATGATGATGTTGTTTTTTTGTTGTTTTGTGTGTGTGTGTGTGTGTGTGTGTGTGGTGTGTGTGTGTGTGTGTGTGTGTGTGTGCGTGTATGTGCGCGTGTGTGTGTGCGTGTGTATGTGTTGATGGACCGATAAGAGATTTGTTACGAGCAGTTAGCTATACACAGTGGTTCATACTAAAATTCTTTACAATCAACATTAACCCAAAGCAGGTATTAAACATAAAGGTGTACAGGATATCTGGTATAACCAAAATGTTAAGTGCTCATATCTGTAGGAACACTTGTTACAAAAAAAGAGCCCATTGGGCTAATCATCAAGGAATTAACAAAAGAAACAAGACCTGGTAAGTTCTGGAAAATACACGTGCCATCAAGTCGCAGGCAGTCAGGATTTTCCTTCTTGAAATATGCGCAGTGGAAAAGAAGATGCTGGGTTATGAAACTTTCAACTGCTCCGCAGATGTAATTTAAATTTTTGCGAAATTTTGTACGGAAAACGTTTAGCTTAAGCCTGTAAAACAGGGGTTCAAAGTTTTTGGTTATTTTTTTTAGTACGTTTGTGTTGGCCAACTGATAGTAATCTTTCCACTTTTAGCTGCATTGCTAGAAGAAAACGTAGCAGACTGGGATTTGTCACAGCAGAACAATATGGAGTGAGGTGGATGTATTTTAATAAGAACCAAGTTTTTGTAGGCTTCATAAACCTTTTCAATACACGTCTTTTTTAAGAGACCATATCCTTCGTATAAGCACAGAGGAATGTTGATTTCTATGGATTCATTGGACCTTCGTGCTCCTTTTCACGCGTGTGTGCGTGCTTGAGTGTGTGTGTGTGTGTGTGTGTGTGTGTGTGTGTGTGTGTGTGTGTGTGTGTGTGTGTGTGTGTGTGTGTGTGTGTGTGTGTGTGTGAGTGTGTGTGTGTGTGTGTGTGTGTGTGTGTGTGTGTGTGTGTGTGTGTGTGTGTGTGTGTGTGTGTGTGTGTGTGTGTGTGTGTGTGTGTGTGTGTGTGTGTGTGTGTGTGTGCGTATGCGTGTGCGTGTGTGTGTGTGTGTGTGTGCTCGCGCATATGTGCGCATGTGCAGAAGTGCGTGTGCATGTGTGTGTAATTTGTGGGCTTGTGTGAGCATACGCACGTATCTGCATATGTATGTGTACATATGTGTGTGTGTGTGTGTGTGTGTGTGTGTGTGTGTGTGTGTGTGTGTGTGTGGACCACAATTCACAGCAGACATGAGTAAAGAAGCACGTCTTCATTCAGGAAGTGACCATTTCCCTGTTGTATTCAGTTTGCAGAAAAACTATCAAAAAATACACAAACGAAAGTAAAGGACCCTTCTCAATATGATAACAATGAAGGGAATATCATAGGAACGTTAAGGAGTAGAAGATGCAAAAAAAAAAAAAAAAAAAAAAACCCAATACTACAACCAAACAAATCGTTCAACCCCTTTGGTGGAATATAGACACGGAAACAGCCTGCAGAGAGAAACGCAAGGCCGTAAGAATTTGGCAGAGAGAAAGAAGAACACCTTGCCCTGATCTAGGTATTAAAAACAGACATGAATCAGAAAACTGAACAATTCGAAAGAGTAGGTGAAGAAGCGAAATATACCAAGTGGCAACAATTTTGTCTGTCACTTAATAATGACACAATACTTGCTCAGGAAAATACAAAACAAACGCTGATGGGACCACAAAAACTCAAGACAAAATGTGGAGGAAGGGTCGGCTCTACTTAAACGTTCCATAGAACAGAGTGATCAAAGAAATTTGGAGGAAAGGAAGAAATAGTTGACCAAGTTAAAAACCAACACCTAGCTCAGACTGGCATTGATGATGAAATTACAGCATCTGAACTGGATGACACAATAGCTAAATGCACTAAGGATAGCGCTCCAGGTCCAAATTATTAGCAGGGAAGCTCATGAAACGAATCATGGCAAAAAAAAAAAAAAAAAACTCGCAAGAAACCTTAAAAGTCGACAAATCCTACCATCAAATCAAGGGGGTTACAGAACAGGTAAGAGTACGTGGCAAAATGCGGCCGCTTTTGCCTATGAACTATACGAAGGATCTCAAAGAAAAAGAAACACTGGCCGTTGCAAGAGACCTGGAAGACGCATACAACAAAGTCCAGTTCTCGCTTCTCATGGAATTAAGTATGACTATAAAGCTGAGTCGGTTTTGACTGTTTATCACAACTTCGCAATAGTTTGATGCTCATGCAAACTAACAAACTGACTGCATTGAAAAAGACAAACCAAGCATTACCAAAGCGTCAACGTCTTCACACAATGTAGACCACAAACTCCAAGTACATGAATCCCTGCAAGGTGTCTGTATACAAAAATGTGTTCCCAAAAAAGCATCAAACAAGCTTTTCTTGTTGCCAAACTGGTCTTCAATAGAACATTCAACATGATTTGCAATCCCCCTTATTACATGTAGGCTGGATACGGCACTCACCGACTAAGAAAAAGTCCTCAAATGATGTGCATAGTTTCTAACGTTTAGTTTCAGTCAGGTTTTAATCAGATAAGATCTAGCTTTTGCTTTTTGTATGTGGTATGCCACAAGATGTGGTGTTAAGACCTGTGCTAGTTATCCTGCTATTTCATCAGCGCGTTTAACACCATCCAGCCTCATCTTTTAGCGCACAAACTTTTATCCTTAAATGTCAGACCCAGGCTTATCCTGTGGATCACAGATTTCCTCATCTCCAGATCCCAGTCAGTGCGCTATCAATCTGTCATGTCATCTGTCCTCTTTTGTTTCCACAGGTTCCCCTCAAGGTACCGTTCTTTCTCCTGTCCTCTTTACTCTGTACACCAACGACTGCATGGGTACAGAAGAAACACCTGTCATAAAATATTCAGATGATACAGCCCTTGTAGACCTTTCCAATTCTGATGTAACATATTTTGATGAAGTTGAGCGTTTCAGCACCTGGTGTAAAAGAAAATTATCTTGAGCTTAACGTAAAAAAAAAATCCCAAAGGAGATGATCATAGATTTTAGGAAAGCGAAAATTTATGTGCCTGATCTTTATATTGATGGAGAAAAAGTGGAACGGGTAAGGAATACAAATATCTGGGCACAACGTTAGACAATAAGCTCACTTTCAATGCACACACCAGGTCCACATACAAAAAATGTCAAACCAGATTGTATTTCCTATGCAAATTGAGGAATCTGCATGTCCAGCCAAAAATTCTTAAAACATTTTACAAGAGTTTTATTGAGTCTGTCTTGACTTTTTCATGCATTTGCTGGTATGGAAATCTTAAATTGAAAAACAGCAAACTCTTGGATAGTGTTGTGAACATCTGTGATAAGATTGTTGGTGAGAGACAGGGAGAGTATGAGTGAGTTGTATGAAAGGCGTGCGGTCAGCAAGGCTCGTGCGATTGTTAGTGACAGTGGGCACACGCTTGCGCGACAGGTTGAGCTCCTCCCATCAGGCAGACGATTTCGTGTCCCCAGAGCTAAGCTGATGCGCACAAAAAAGAGCTTTGTGTTCAAATCCATTGCGGTTTTAAACAAACACAACGTGTAAGAAGAAGAGGGTGGATCACCTGTGACATAAGCATGTGCGCGGGTGTGTATGTCTGTGAGCAAGCGGGAAAGTATAGATGCTGGAGTGTGTATTTGTGTGTTGTGTGTGCATGTCCTGGAGCAGTGAGGAATAGAAATGTCTGGAATATGTCTTATCTTAATGATTTTTAATGATAAATCACCTATCTCTCTCTTTCTCCCCCCTGCCCACCCCTCTCCTCTCTCTCTCTCTCTCTCTCTCTCTCTCTCTCTCTCTCTCTTTCTCATACATGCACACATGTATGTATATATAATTATGAGTGGCTGAGTGAATGCTTTATTTGCACTACCAAATGAATCTGAATCTGAATCTGAATCTGTACTTCGTGTTGTGTGGTATTGAACTCCTGACTACGATGTGATTGCCAAAATACGTTGACACTGAAATGTACGTGACTATTTTCGTCTTCTGCTGTCAAGTGTTGAAACAGGTCTCAAAGATGTTTTCACACCAGATTAACAGCAATAGAGCTGAACATTGATAGGATTGAAGGGATGTCTGTATGCACATTATCTTTCAGCACATCCCTTGGAATTCAATCAGCAAAAACTGGTTGTATTGATCATGTCTTCAATACTAAAAGGACACGTGATGGTACCTTCACACTAGATCCACAGTCAAGCCTGTCGGTCCTTCCCGTAATTATAGGCTAAGTGTTATCTCTTATGTAATGTAACGTGGGGGATGGGAGTGAGGTGTGGGGATAGGGGTGAGGGAAGAGGAAAGCATCAGGAATTGTTCTTCGTGGTTTTGTGTATGTATTCATGAGGGTAGAGTATCGACGGAAAACGTGGATCGCTCGTGCAGAAGTCTGCGCCAGAGCTGGCCCATTGATGTAACCCGAGTAGCATGCATGCTGAGCCTGAAACAGACAGCTCGGAGTGATTGATGGGTTACCTGTGGGATGGGGAGTTGAAGCAGAGAGCAGTGAATGATGTGTTACTTAAACTGCTCTTCTTACGTTTAAGGCAAGCCAAGGTTGGCCTGTTGACACATGTGACTCAACTAAATGGTGAACAATCAATGAAGCTTCTATACGAAGTACATGCATGGATGTTCCGACTGTAAGGAATTTTTTTTCGTGCAGAATTAATTTCGCCAGGGACAGTTTTCTCAGCTGCTATGGGTGCTCTGACTTGCGTTCATGCATACCACAAGTAGGTATAATTGCCGCCTTCTATCACAGAGATCCGTGGTTAGATTATCAGAGCATTTGTCTGCACAGCTGATGATTGTGAGTTCAAGCTGCTTGTGCGGTTGGCTTGTTTCGGCTTGAAAAGGCCTCTCTGTCCACCTAGCAGCAAATGAGTGCATGATTCAGTCCTCAAAAGGCTCTCTGTCTACCTAGCAGTAAATGAGTGCATGATTCAGTCCACAAAAGGCTCTCTGTCTACCTAGCAGGAAATGAGTGCATGATTCAGTCCACATAAGGCTCTCTGTCCACTTGACAGTAAATGAGTGCATGATTCACAGTTCACTGTTTCTGTGGTCAACAGGGAAATTCATCTGGAATTTGTTGTTTTAAGACTGGCACCGAGAACAGTTCACTGCTCCTGTGGCCCCACGGCGATTGGTCGACACACCGTGACACCTTCTGGCAACTCCTGCAGCTGCGCTGGCACCCATACTGTACTGGCTTGTCCTTTCCATTAAATTCTGTCGACAAAGCCGCGAGAGGAATTTTCTGGCGATTGGGCACCCCAAGATCTCCACACACTTGCCCTGGACTACGCCCTGGAGAGGCCCCTCCAGTTTCGCTATCCCAGCGACAGTACCATGTTTCAGACTGTACCTGCAGCAGCTGCTACAGAGTCTGCCACTCGAGGATTGGGCTCTTTCGCCACAGCAAACTCCACAACTGACTGATCCATGGCGTAACACCTTCGTCTCTCCAGACAGATGGATGCCGTCATCATCATCATCATCATCATCATCATCATCATCATCATCATACATACATACATGCATACATGCATGCATATACATACATACATACATGCATACATACATACATACATACATACTGCCCTTTTTATTGTGTATACATGTGTAGTGAACAGCCAAGTTTCACACGCTTACTATAGTTTTTATTTGTGTCGTAAACGTAGACAAGATGTGAAGATGTTGAAATGAAAACATCAAGGTTTCCAACACACATAATTTGGAAACAGATTTTCAAGATTTTTGAAAAATTCAATAGAATGTCGACTGACAACTTTCATTAATGATTTATTAAAGTCATCTCTAAGTTTCAGTAAACAGGAAAGAAGGGTCCTTGAATGTTTCTGAATAATTGAGCATTTTGTTTTTATAACGTGATTTTTACCTCCGAAACCGGTCAATGATGGGATAATCAAGGGCATAGAAGTATTCAGTAAAATGTGACGATCTTCAGTATATGATACATATCTTTCACACAAGTTTACGGACATTAGCATCGTAAGTTCAATAATCACGAACAGAAACATTTTTTATCATTTCTCTGGGAAAAAACTAGACATTTTTACAATTTCGGAGTTATTCGTGCCAGTTTCTGCAGCTATGGTGGTTCCCGTTGTGGTGATTTCCTGTGCAGAGATCCCACTCCATACTAATGCCGTCAAAGTACAGTAACACGTAGCGTTAATAGCCAAAGGTAGACAGAATGCCTTGACAACCTTCATAAGGACATCAAGCTCATAGTCATCAATGGTGATGACTGGTGGTGACAGCGTGTCTTGACCCAGGACATTTGTCTTCTTTAGGCTGATAGTCAGACCAAAGTCTTTGCAGGCCTAAGAGAAGCGGTCCATCAGTGACTGCAATTCCCATTGGGTGTGGGTCGCAACAGCGTCATCATCGGCAAACAGCATATCTCTAATGAGGGCTTTGTGGACCTTTGTCCTTGCTCTTAGATGGGCGAGACTGAAAAAGCCTGCCATCTGATCTGGTCCGCAGGTAGATCACCTCTGGCGCTGTGCTGAAAGCATGCCTCAGGAGGAGTGCCAAAAAGATTCCAAAGAGGGTCGGGGCGAGGACGCAGCCTTGTTTGACACCACGGTGTATGTCAAAGGGCTTGGAGAGGTTACCATGAAACTGCACAGTCCCTTTCATGTTTAAGTGGAAGGACTCAGTTAAGCTGTGCAGTTGTTGTTGATGATGTTTTTCGTTGTTTTTTTTTTGTTGTTGTTTGTTTTTCTGTTTTTCTTTTTTTTTTTTTTTTTTTTTTTTTGGGGGGGGGCAGCCCAATCTTTTGGAGAGCCTTAAAAAGACCATCTCTGCTGATTAGGTTGAAGGTTTTGGTGAGGTAGATAAATGTGACATACAAGAGCATCCGCTGCTCTCTGAGCTTCTCTTGGAGTGGGGCAATGTCTACCGTGGATCTCTCTGCTCGAAAGTCACACTGTCATTCTGGGTAGACATGTTCAGCCAGCTGCTGGAGGCGGATCGGGAGGACCCGAGCGCAGACTACCAATGATGCTAAGAAGAGAGATGTCTCTGTAGTTATTGCAGTCGCTCCTCTCGTCCTTGGTTTTGTACAGGATGACAATTTTGGCATGCCTCGTTTCCTGTGGTACAGCTCTCTCAGTCCAGCACCGACAGAGAACTGTGTGCAAAGGGTGCAGATGTGTAGTCTTGCAGTGTTTGCTGGAGGAATGCCATCATTGCCAGGTGCCTTGCCTGATGCCAGGCTGTCAATGGCCTTGCTGATTTCGCCCACGGTTGGCTCTACGTCATTCTCTTCCATGACTGGCATGTACTTGATGGCGTTAAGGGCTGAAGACGTCACAGTGTTCTCTCGGTGTCTACCATCACCGATAACTTCTCCCTTGACACTGAGATCAACAAGAGGATCAGGAAGGCAGCCACACACACTTGCTCACACAAAGAGTGTGGACAAATCCCAAGCTGACCACAAAGACAAAAGATGGCTGTGTGTAACGCCTACGTTCTCAGGACCTTGCCATAAGGCAGTGAGACAGGGACCAAGCATGCTCGCCAGGAGAATAGAGTCAATTCCTTCCACCATTGTACACTCAGCATCTCCTGGCAAGACAGGGTGACCAACACCGAAGTCCTGCCTCGCGCTGGCTTCCCTACCATGTATATTCTGCTGAGATAGCGTCGGCTGCCTTGGCTGGGCCACGTTGGCCTCATGGAGAATGGTCGCATCCCCAAAAAAAGACGTCTTCTATGGAGAGCTTGCTGCAGGGCAGAGAAGCATTGGCCGTCCACAGCTGAGATACAAAGACGTTTGCAAAAGAGATATGAAGGCGCTTGAGATCAACACTGAGTCCTGGGAGGACCTCGCAGCAGACCGCAACAGCTGGATAAGCACTCTCAAGAAACAGCTGCAGATTGGCGAAGACAAACTGACAGCTGCTGCAGCAGAAAAACCGAGCCCGCAGAAAAAGGGGATGACAGCCAACAAACCAGTGTCAACATACAGATGTGACCATCTGTGACTGAGCCTACCACTCTCGTATCGGTCTCTACAGCCACAGGCAACGCTGCTCGGGTCGAGCAGACAGCCCAGACAGATAGCTAATCTTAGGTCGGATATACTTTATCCATGGTCGGCTATGACCGACGGAGGTCTACTACACTATTTTGATAAGGACATACAGCGACCTTTCTCGAACAAACGCGCGCACCACAGAATTGATTTAATGATTTGACGGCTCTGTAAAGGATAGACTGAAATTTCTCTAGAACAAAGGCGAGATACAAACTGATTTTAAATGAAGTTGAAAATAAAATGAGGCAGGGGTCAGTTTACTGATTTTAAAATGATTTTTTTTTTCAGGCCTAAAAATGGTATGTATTTTGACAATAGTCAGCAGTGATACTTTAGAATAAAAGATGAATATTTTTTATATAACTTTGTGTGGATATTCATGGGTTTTCCACATAAAATTTAATATTTATACTTTCACTGTTGTTGCAACCTTGTACAGAAATCGATGTTATATCCAACACGCGCATGACACCAGGCAGTAAGCTACTATGCTGATTGAAGGAAAGAATATAAAGCAGTGGTTGTATTTTTTTTTTCTTTTTAACATTGTAAGAATTTGATTATGACAAGATGAAACCGCCGATTTGACCCCTCATTGTCAGCTAGGCTACAAAGAGGAACTGAATAGATATTAGGCTTTATATTATGATTTATTATGAATTATTATGAATGTATGAAACATCTTCATGCACTGTCTTCTTTTTGCGCGCACATGTAAGCTCTCTTATTAATTGAATGAAAATGTGGGGAGAGAAAAAAAATCGACATTATTTAGTTATATATTTAGTTACATCTATACATGTGATTCTATTTTATTTACGATGATCGTGGTGCAGTTTTTTTTTTTCTTTTTTGTATGTATTTGTTTAATATCCACATACTTACGTATTGACTCTTGAGTTTTTCAGCCATTTTTCTCACACATTTATTTTTGTTTTCTACTTTTATTTTTTAAACTACTTGATCCATGGAGTGTTTGTTTGATGGATAAACTAAGTCGCACTTTTAGCATTTCAACAATTTCTTTTCCTGCTGTATTGCTAGTCGCTGCGAGGGTAACAGTCCACAGGTACAACAATGGGTTAACAGTTGAAGGGAGTGGTAACACGAACACAACCATGGTGTTGTGAATTCTGTTTGACAGCGACACACGCTCTGTAGACATCTTCATCACCAGACCGAACGGAAGCCAACACATGGCGCTGCTGACTGCCAGCATCCTCATCACGTGAATACAGGAATAAAGACGTTGGTTGACAGGATCTAATGAAAATCTGTATTTTGGTGTACGTCTGCAAATGGCAGTTTGACAGCCTACCAACAATAAACACAGTGTAAAATTGATGGCAACGATCACTTTGAACCACCTGAAGTGTTGGTGAGTGTTGTAGCGTTGAAATAAAGCCATTCTGCACAGACCCGACTGGCCAGCGAGGCCCCAGTGAGACAGTCAGGAAACCAATGGTATCAGACACAAGACGGTTCCACCAATCCACATCATTGCACAGACTAAAGGGGATGAAAGTTTGCCAAGCCTCCATGCATCTTTAGGGAAGCATAAAGCAATGATGTGGTCGAGGGTGATGAAGAAGACAATAAAAGCAGCAGACATGTTAACGGACAGAAAAGAGAGAAAACCACTCAACTTGCAAGTTGCACTTTTGGTCCATGTTTCTTCAAACTGAATATACCCACCAGAAAATAGTTTGTTTGCCATCAGTACAATGCTCGTGTGAGTTCCCATAAAGATACCAGCAACATGCAAATGAGCAATAGTCATTAAGAATTTGGTTTCAACTACACTCTTGACGAGAAAAGAAATGAATAAACAAAACAGATTTCCCACGATCGCAAACGCACTTACTAAAGAAAAGAAAACCAGATACAGTTCTGATGGTATCAACGTTTGACATGAAGGAAGAATAGCATGCTCTGCAGAACACAGTCTTTCACTGGACTTTCCAGGGAAAAGATTCTCACAACAAAGCCTGTAATCCGAGGCAAAAATGTTTCGAAGATGAAAAGACCTTGAAAATATATCTAAAGAAAAGTGTTTTATTGGATTTCCAGTTATGTCCAGTTCCATTAATTGAGGCATGCTTCTTAAAACCCTTAGCTCCAAGAAAATTGATCGCAGAAAACGACAGATTTAAATATTTGAGACTAGGCAAATGCATGGACACTTTCATTATGAATTATATTGAGATATGTATTCGCAATGTCCACACGTATCAAAAAATACTTAATCTCCTTTTGTAATGTTCTTGTCATCTTCCATAAAGGATTGTTTGAAAATGAATAGAGTTTTAAAATTGGCAGTTCGATAAACATAGTCACATTTAAAAGTTGTAACTGGTTTATAGCTAAGGTCAAGACACTGCAAGTTGTCAAGCCTGGCGCTTGAACTATTACCTTGAGAACAGTGAGACAGATTCAGGCCAATTAGATATGCATTTGATTTGAAATCAGCCATTGACATCCTGACCCTGATGCGTCCACATGGCGAAGCTGTGGATAGAGGTCAGAGGGAAATTGTTCACCACAGAAAAAGAGTGACCTTGACATTGGCATTGTTCAGGACAGAACATGTCACACATCAGTTCATCGTCCTGCTGTGGACACTGTGCCAAACCATCACAGAGGTGATCTTCATGCAGACAAACTTTGGAATCTTTACACAGGTAGTAATACTGGCAAACAACCCCCTCTCACAGTTGTGCTCATCTTCTCCATGAACACAGTCAGAAAATCCATTGCACCGAGTGTAGACGGGCAGACAGTACAGCCACTCGCTAGTGCAGCCATAATGAGACTCAGGACATGCCTCTCCATCCTTCATTACTGTTGAGTGAAATAACCAGTACCATCTAAGTGATGTAAAAAATGATGCTTTTCTACTTTCTCTTCTGTCGGAAAATAAACTGCTTTTTGTTCTGGACAATTGATCTCATCAGAATCGTCATGACAGTCGGAATATTCATTGCAACGTTGACTACGCAACGTACACTGACCGTTAGCACGTGAAACCATGACATGGAACATGGTCACAGAACGACTCGTCACTACCATCTGGACAGTCCTGACGAAAGTCACAAACCAAAGTGTGATGTATTGACAGTCCCATACCATTGCACATAAACATGTAGTTCTTGTTTGTGAGGATCAACCCCCCAGCAGCCACATTAGACAGGTATTTGTAAGTGTGATTATGAAACATAGGGATCGGTGGATGGGTTATTTTGCCAATGTTTGTTTTGAGTTTAGACACGAAAACTGTATGTGTTAGGTGCTTAAGTTTCACTTATGAATAAACACTGACGAGTAGGTATGAGAATACTTTTAGGAAATGTAAAACGAGAAAAACGACACAAGAGAACGAAGAATTGAGGGTAAAACTGATACTTGGCCTTCACAAAGAAATGCTGCTTTTCCTCCACTGTCTTTTTACGTAGCATTGTTTGAATGGTCATTGTAGAAAGTACACCATATCTCGCTACTCTTGCATGGCGGTACCTTTTGTCTAGACTAAGATGATTTATGTTGTAGATGAACGTATCGTCAGACCATTACGAAAATTTAACGTATATGAAAGGTATGCCATCCCAGCCTGATACAAAGCCAAAACCGACATTAAATGCGACATAGTGTTGAAGATGTGCAAAGAGTCATCCTTCTCGTGCTTTGTTTTTATGGAAGCCAGTTTCCCCTCCACAACCCCGCATTGGTGATCAAATAAAGAAAGAAATACAGGCTCCTTTGCCACGACTAGTTTGAAAACATTTGTTGTGTGAAGCAACCAGACCTTGACAACCAGGACTGCTGAAGTGACAATGCTCTGTTTCGTCTTCTACCATCTTCACACTCAGACCTCAAGTTGCAGTCTGTAGATGATCCTGAAAATTACATAATGTGTCACAGAGCAGTTGAACAATCCACTAGGCAGTTTGTGGGGGCTGGACACTCACAGGTAGAGCAGAATAATACAGTTTCTGATTGGAGTATGGGATGGGCTACTTCAGAAACACGCGTTCAATGTGAAGACTTGATGTGAGGAATACCAGAGCTGGTGAAGAATTGTCAACACACAAGCACTCTATATTTTGTTTAACCGAGTTGATAGATTCGATATATAAATTTGAAAGGCATTCCATGCATCACAGATCCGTTTAGACAGTCAGAAGCTACACGTATTGTGTATTCACTCCTACGTTCCGCGGCGCAGTCTATCATTTTATAAAACGCGGACTGATCCCCTATGAGCCTTAAAAGGCTGTGTAGATTCTAGTGAGTTGTCATGGTACATTGCTTCTTTTCCCAGATAGGGATTTGTACACAGCCCTATTATCAATCCCCTGTGTTGGCCGAACGTGTGACTGTGATGTCAAGTTATTCGCAGCCTTTCCATCTTTTGCACTTCCACTATTTCTTCAACGTTATTACGGAGTGTTTCCCCCCCCCCTCCACGTATGAGGGACCACAAAGGTCCCACGCGTTTTTCTGCATTCACCGCTGATTAGGTATCATGCCGTGTGCGTTGCACCCGCAACCCACCCTAGGGGGGCGAGCGGGAAGGAGACATGCCCCGTGGAGAAAGCAACGATGTGCAGAAAATGGTAAGGGCAGAACCCACCAGCCCCCCCCCCAGGCCGGTCTCAGTGTGACCACAAGAATAAGCCGGTCACAAGATAATTCAACCAACTTTAACCAAAGGAATGTTTTCTATGAACAATATACACTTCTTTTTTGGTGACAGCGAATACAATTCATCTGCACTGTGGACAACAGCATTCATCTTTTGCACTCCACTAATATATCCCAAACGTTTGACTTGTGTTTTCCATTGACTGCATATCACACCAGTCATATGCCAGACGCGGGAGATGAATAAAGATATACATGCCCTGCGCAACTTCTATGTGCAAGTTACAGAAAGTAGGAGGCATCGTCACACACACCATACACCACTCCCTGGTGGGCTGAGAACTTTGAAATGTGGTCAGGCAGTCCGTGACATTAGTAGCCTGCAGACCTCATGCTGGTAGTGTTGCTGGCTGGCGGTGTTCAAGAAACTGCTGATCTGTGATGAAATTAACAGGTATCAAAACAGGGATGACATTTCATAAAATGGACAGAAACCCTGCACGTTTAAGTGTTCAGAGTGTGCACAACAAATTACCAGCTCACTTAGACACTCTTGGGTGTTCTTGTCAGGTGACGCTCATGATACATTCTGATCAACGCATGCTGTGGATCCACGCTGACTCAGCAATAATCTGCCATTTTATTACAACTGTTTTACTCCATTCGTTATTCTGTCTTTCGTCAGATCAAAAAGCCTAATTCCTGTTAAATATTGACCCTGCAATTACCCTGCATTGTCGTATAAATACTTGGCACATTTGTCTTAGCTAACGGACACTCAGACAAGGAGGTAATTAGGATCGAATACAAATATCCTGAAGGAGACTATAGCTGTGCACAGAATGAGGCGACACAGTCATTCAGTTCCCTAATGACATTTCTTGTCGGAGATGGCTGTATGTCAACACAACACACTCCAAAAAGATAGTCTCAAGCATACGCACAAAAACTCACTTTGTTAGCGCGTACAGTCATCACATATGTGGGGAAAAAGTGTGTAAACGTCCGTTAGTAAAAGAAATCCTAAACACGTCAATGCATAATTACAGATATGAAACTCGTATAACTGTCCAATATAGTTTGTCACTGCCCAGTACAAATTAATGGGTTTTTTTTTTTCCACAATGTATCGTTTGTTTTATGTAGAAGCTTCAGGGATTAAGATGTTGACACTTTCCACAAACCCCTTATCACATTAACTGATATAATGATAACCCTAATTTTTGGCAGCAGGAGTGGATATTTTGCAGACTAAGAACCGCAGACGTTTTATGACTGGTATGTTAGCGGCCGTGCGTGGACTTAATGGCGACTTTATTATACTGGTTTTGCGTTGTGTATGTATCGGTGGTGCTGCCATAAATTAGATCAGCATGAAGCCGTCTCAGAGTGGACCATCTGGTACATAATCCACGACTTCTATTATTTCTCTCTCTCTCTCTGTCTCTGTCTGTCTCTCTCTCTCTCTCTCTCTCTCTCTCTCTCTCTCTCTCTCTCTCTGTCTTTTTTTTTTTTTAAATCTACTGCATTACCCCTGTGCGTGAGGTCATAAGGAAATGTTACGAATTTAGTTGTTTTTTGCTAACCTTTGATTTGATACACACTAGGAATGAATGTGTACTATTTGTTTGCAGGAAAGGAAGAGGGAAATGTGGTAGTTTTATTACCCACTTCCCCCTTGTTAAAAGACCTCTTTGGTAATGACAATCAAATGTCAAAGTATCACAATCTCTCTCTCTCTCTCTCTCTCTCCCTCTCTCTCTCTCTCTCTCTCTCTCTCTCGCTCTCTCTCTCTCTCTCTCTCTGGGTTTTTTTTTTTTTTAGTTATTGTCTTGAATAAAATAACATGACCTTTGATTATTTATACCTGACACGCAGTTCCGAACACACTTTTCTTCACAAACGAATATTAAGTGACAGATTTAATGGCCTTCTTTTCTGATAACTACGCTTGCGTGTGCGTTCATGTGTGTGGTGTGTGTGTGTGTGGTGTGTGTGTGTGTGTGTGTGTGTGTGTGTGTGTGAGAGAGAGAGAGAGAGAGAGAGAGAGAGAGAGTGTGTGTGTGTGTGTGTGTGTGTGTGTGTGTGTGTGTGTGTGTGTGTGTGTGTGTGTGTGTGTCTCTCGAACGCGCACACGTGCGTGCATGCGTGTTGTACGTGCATGCGTGCGTGCGTGCGTGTGTGTGTGTGTGGTGTGTGTGTGTGTGTGTGTGTGTGCGTGGTGTGTGTGGTGTGTGTGTGGTGATGTGTGTGTGTCTGTGTGTGTGTGTGTGTGTGTGTGTGTTCTCGAACGCCAAGCACACGTGCGTGCATGCGTGTGTGCGTGCATGCGTGCGTGCGTGGGTGTGTGTGTGTGTGTGTGCGTGTGGTGTGGAGAGAGGAGAGAGAGATAGAGAGAGAGAGAGAGGAGAGAGAGAAAGAGTTTACGCGCGCATGCGCATGCACGTTATTTGCAGCCATATCCTGGTTTTTCCAATGAGTTGTGTGTGGTACACAACAGAAGTATAATAGCACTAATTCCGAAACTCCAAATAAACAGACACTGTAACCTTTTAATTGTAGAAAAAACCCCATATAGCGTTGTGAAAGAGGTTCGGTAGAGGTGTAAGAGAGCATCGTTTGCATAGTGTATCAGAGGGACTGCAGGAAAGGTAGAGTATAGTTTACAAAGATAATAGTATCGGTGAATTAGTATTGGCATGCATTCCTGATTCAAAATTTTCCATTTTCCCACTGACACTGACATGTTTGAATGTTTTGCTTGACAAAATTTGAAAAATTCATGTTTGTTTTATATTCAAAAAAATTTGCTAACATTCAAATTTTCAGCGAGCTGAGATCAAATTTAACTGGCCCATGGGACCCATCGTAGACAATCCAGTGTGTATTTCTTCTTCTTCTTCTTCTTCTTCTTCTTCTTCTTCTTCCCTCTCTCTCTCTCTCTCTCTCTCTCTCTCTCTCTCTCTCTCTCTCTCCAACAAATATGTGAAAAAAGACAATAAGATGTATTTGTGGACTACGTTCATGGTAATTTGGAAAAAAAAAAAAAAAAAAAAAAAAAAAAGCAACAGACAGCTCCACATTTCGTCAGAATGAGAATACGCCAATGTGTAATGAACTGCAGCAGAAATATCCATCAACCTGTTTTATCATGTGAGTTTCCCCACCCTACCCACCCCCCAATCAATCAATAGTGCCTCTGCCTGCTGTGTGTAGAAATTGTGTGACGCGGTTTCGGTGCTAGAACAGACTACTGGAATATTTTTCGACTCCAGCTTTTATGGTGTTATTGAAGTAATGAAGAGGTGGACTTACTTGCCTTTATGACATTTTTTTCAGTGTTCTTATTTTACGCGGATTTTTTTTTTTTTTTTTTTTTGTAATGAAATGAATGACCTACACTAATATTATCTTTTCCCATTCTCCGGCACATAGAACTTGTGTGTGTTGTTATAGTCTAAAGCTGTGTCCTAACTTACCACATTAATTTGTTGCATTCTCCTCCTTCATGACAGCCCTGATATGGCCCTTTGCGGTCGGCTGGGCTTGAAGCAAACATTACCTTACCTACCTTACCTTTCTCCCTCGTCATCTTTTCCCAAATATTATTTTCACCATTGTATATTCGTTGTGGGCATTGCCTCAAGACATGAACTGAGCGCTTGTTATCTAAATATTAACAGCGTTCAAAATGATGTTATAGCCAGGGATTATAACATTATGTTTGGAAACAACATCTCGAGTCTGACCTCTGCACAATCAAAGACATGAAATGGTTTGTCGATCATTTTGCTATACTGAGGATGTTCCTGTAATTTAGCCCTTCCCAGATCTACAAGCAATTTAACCTACATTCATGAAACTTTAAACACGCACCCGTTTACATCACCTTGAAGGTCTTCAAAGTGAATCAGTTTGGCTGGAAATTAGTCTGAAAAGCACCACATACCTACAGAATCGACACTTCTGACAGAAGCCCTGCTGAAAATGCTGAATGAACACAGCATCGCTCGATACCTCTGTAAAAATATTGCTAGGTGATTTCAAAATTCATCTGACAACTTCTCAGTCATGGACGTACGTGTCTTGTCTCGTACAATGTATCTCAAATTATTGGCACACTTATGCGTGTAACCTCAACTAGCAGAATATTACTTAAACTCACAAAAACATCATTGAACAAAATTCTCTTGTGAATGGAGACAGTGATCATTTTCCAGTATGTGTCACGTGGGCAAAAAAATTGAATTAAAATCCCCAAAACAGTTGGCTTTTTATTTATTTATTTATTTTTTTATTGTGACGTACAGACCCTTTGCAACATTTCAGGAAGATGTTTTTTTTTCTTGCTGATCTTTTCCCCTCCCCCATTTTCTAATAGCTATAATTTTAGTAATCTAGAAGAAACACTAGAGAACCAGCTACAAAGGTTCAGGTCTGTTAGACATGCTTCAGTCAAATCACACAGAGGGAAAACACAATCCTAAATGGGTTGTTAAGGAAGAAATACAAGCTGCAATATTCCTAGACAGGAGGGAAGTCAGACGAGTTATAAAAAAAAACAAAAAAAAAAAAAAAAAAAAAAAAACGAAATGAGGTTAATTCACTCACGCGGGATGCTCAAAAGAAATATTACCAGGATTTTGTTTCGTCCAAATAAATCTTAACAAAACTGAAAGTCATTATTGAGAGGTATAAAATGAACTTATGAATGAAACATCCCAATCGCAAACATGCCATGTAAGCAATGTCACATCAAATAAATTTAATAAACGTTTTACAAGGGTGGTAAAAGGTACCGTCAAATAAAATCATACTCGACTGGGATAACCTTGAAAAAATTAACAATACTCTGCGAGTCCAAGAATACTCGCTCCGAATTGTTGGAGCCTTTATGCTTGTAACTGATGTTGACTGTTCCTTATGTCAGTTTGAAAAAAAACGGAAAGTCGTGGATGTGATGGAATTGATGGTAAATTCTTAAAATTTCAGCTCCACTCATATCAGAAACAGTAACGTACTTTACCGTACGGTCCGTCCGGCGGCCACTTTGATCGTGAAGCGAACATGAGGAGATAAGGGGTTCTTGTTCTTCGTTTTCACTGTCCTAAATATTATTTGTTTTCGCTGAAGAAGAAGACCCAAAAGGTCGAAATGCATTGTGTCTAGTCCTGTACTCTGTCTGTGTCCTTGGCGTTAAATAACCCATCTTTTTTCGAAATTTAACTGGAAGATAGTCATCTCTTCCACTGGTGTGTTATGTGAGAGAGAGAGAGAGAGAGAGAGAGAGAGAGAGAGAGAGAGAGAGAGAGAGAGAGAGAGAGGAGAGAGAGAGAGAGAGAGAGAGAGAGCGTGCATGTGTGCGTGCTGGAACAGATCTAGTGTATGTCTTCATCGTTTCGGAGTTTTTTTAGATCCTCTTCGGGCAAGATAAACAGCACTCAGGGCATCGAAAATGAAGAACGAGCAATCACTTCTTGTCAAATTGTCATATGTCATCATTTTCTAAGTCAATCTTGAAAACGTTGATAGCTGTCAAACACCTTCCTAGCCACGAGAATCAGTCATTGTAAACTTCAAAGAGTCCCTGTCAAGTCCAGAAACCAGGCTTCTCCAAGACGACCCCTCTACCCACCCCCACCTCCAACATCCCCACACAGCGCACGAGGGCATCAACATTCTTACCAACTGTTGCTTGACAAGGCAATTGTTTTATTTCATACCCACATGGGGCACAGAAATATAAGACAATACTCACACAAAATGAATAATCGCACACTTTGGACTGAAAGGTCCAGTGAACATTGCTCACACCCACTGGTCGTGCAGTTTCTGTGGTGATTATTGTAATATTGTTGTTTGACCTTTCACCTTTTTTTTGTATCTTTTTAAGTTTTCTTGATAAGGTGTATTAACACTGGGGACACAGTACCGTTCCGCTTTGAAGCAGATTATGTGTTGTTGTGGCTTCACTTTTGATTGCAGGCTGTCTCGATGACTGACGTATTCTTTGTAAACTTTCTTGGTCCTGTCTTACCTTCCCTGCCATCACACACACACACACACACACACACACACACACGCGCGCGCGCGCGCGCACGCGCACGCACACGCACGCACGCACGCACGCACGCCACCAATTGGCACCTTGCGCATCATCGTTGAGCAGTCTTTAGAATGGAACTCATCGCTGTACATCAACTTCGTCGACTATGAGAAGGCGTTTGAGAGCGTTGACCGCGAAACCCTCTGGAAGCTGCTACGCCATTATGGAGTGCCAAATAAACTGGTCACCTTGATCAAGAACTCCTACAAAGGAATGACTTGCCGGGTGGTCCATGGTGGACAGCTCACAGACAGCTTTGGGGTGAGGACTGGAGTCAGACAAGGCTGTCTCCTGTTGTTGCCTTTTCTTTTCCTCCTGGTGATGGACTGGACCATGAACAGGTCAACAGCACACAGAAAAAATGGAATCCAGTGGACACTATGGGACCAGCTTGATGACTTGGACTTCGCTGACGACCTAACCCTGCTTTTCCCACAGCCACCAACAGATGCAGGACAAGACAAGAGAGCTGGAAGCCACCCTCTTCAGAAGTTGGTCTCAAGATCCATAAGGGCAAGACCAAGATCCCCAAGATCAACAGAAAAGTGAGGACCCAGTCACACTGCATGGAAGCGAGCTGGAAGAAGTGGAGGCCTTAACATATCTGGGCAGCATCATTGACAAGCAGGGGGGTGGCACAGACGCAGACGTCAGAGCAAGAATCGGCAAAGCAAGGGCAGCATACTTGCAGCTGAAGAACATATAGAGCTCCAAGGTGGTATCAACTCGCACGAAGATCAATGTGTTCAACTCCAACGTCAAGTCAGTGCTACTGTATGGAGCTGAGACATGGAGGACAACAAAGACCACCACCAGGAAAGTGCAGACTTTCATCAACAGCTGCCTGAGAAGAATCCTCCAGATCCACTGGCCCAACACCATCAGCAACTCAGACCTGTGGCAGCGTACCAACCAACTGCCAACCGAAGATGAGATCCGGCGCAGAAGATGGGGCGGGATGGATTGGGCACACCCTGACGAAGCCAGCCAGTAAACATCACCAGACAGGCGTTATCATGGAACCCCCAAGGGAAAACGAAAAAGAGGACTGCCAAGGAACACCTGGCGATGGAAACTTGAGGCAGACAGCAAGAAGATGGGACACACCTGGAAACAACTAGAGAGGGCAGCTCAGGACCGAGGACTCTGGCAGACTGTGTGTCAGCGGCCTATGCTTCGGGAGGACAGACATAACTGACTGACTGAATTCCAATATCCGTCCTATCCTGTAGATGTTGTAGTCCTCTTACTCCCTCCCCCCCCCCCCCCCCCCCCCCAATGCCTGTGACTGTGACTCTCAGTTCTCTTCTGTGCTCTGTACATCTGCTCTGTACCAATGTGTTCATCCTCATAATGTTCTTTTTCTGCACCTTAAATCAACTCACCTCCAAAGTACACAGAAGCCTGGTGCTTGTAATGACCTCACAATTTACGGGTTACGTCACAATGGGGAGAAATGGAAGTGGGAACAACGCCCCTCGCCTACAGGTAGAAATATTTGTGCCAGAGAATCATACACTTGTGTTAAGTTCCAAACAACTTACTGTAATTCTAGATCTATTCGTGTACAATTTACTGGTGCAAGATATTCATGGAACGCATTTCAAGTTCGTTCGTCAGTGTTCACAAACTACAGAAAGGAAATATTATTGTGTCAGTTCACAAGGCGACGTGTATTAGAGAACTCAAGACAGCATGCTTTCAGCTTTTCTTTTCTTTTCTTCCACACAACAAAGCGTTCCAGAAACTGTCCTCTGGCCTTTGGAACTGCTCGGTGGAGCACTACACCATTCTCCATCCCCACCTGGCCTGTAACCTGAAGACAGAGTGTGAAGATGGCCGGGATGAAACAGAACACTGCCTCTTCAGCAGTCCCAGGTGTCGGGGGTTGGTGGACTTGTGTGACCGTTGCTATAAAATCATCTGGTCTCTGTCGAAAGGTGAGCAAACACGCTGCCTAAGAAATGATGACCAATGCTGGAATAGGATAGGGGGAACACTAAGTTTTCCAAAGTGTCTGTATGATCCATACAGTGTACTAGCCAACAAAAACAAACAGACACTGGTCATTGGAGAAATTGTTCAGTGGTTTGTATTCGAATGACTTATCTTTGCCTAATATATACCGGTTTAGTGTTTGTAGTAAGAACAGTGTTTTTTATCATACATTTGTTTATCGCTCCGACAGGCAAGATGGTGAAAAGAACTTTCTACTACTTTCGCTTAGACAGATGATGCTCGCTACGCTCGATTTTCGTCCCTATGTATTACTTTGTGAAATAATGGTAAACGAAACTGAAGAAAAACCCACATTACCCAAAGGGGATTGTCTTGGCCAGTAGACATCTGCCTGTGAAACGTCATCTGATGGTGTGTCATGATGGTCACGTGACCTATACATTCCTCTTGTGTGTTTCAACCATTATCAGATCTGTAGTCAGGAGCGCGTACATCCCCCTGTTATTATTCGCATCAAGAATCACACATGGACATGATGAACCCCCAACAATCTTATGCCATTAACCCCGACATTTGCATGCCGTGATGGTGTCACCACGCTGCCATACACTCTGGTGTGTGACTTTACAGCTGACTGTCTGGATACCACTGACGAATCATTCTGTCACTATCAGCGTTGTAGTAAGATGTTCACGTGCTCCAACGGTCAGTGTTTACCTTATGACAGTGTGTGTGATCAGATATCCCATTGTCAGGATGAGTCAGATGAGAAGTTTTGTCAGCCCTACAAAATACGATATGTTGTATACAAAACGCTTCCATCACCTGCTCTGATTAATTTTGATGGCATCAATAAGTTTGTCACTATACAAATGAATTCCAGCGAACCATGTCCTGACAATCACTATCGATGTCATGGCGAGCACAATGACTGCCTGCCACTGTACACACGATGCAACGGGATGTACGACTGCATTGACCACAGTGACGAACAAGAATGCGAAAAGATGACGTGTCCAGGGTTTTTTCCGGTGCAGGTTTTCTGTGATATGTTTGCACATTGATCACATATGTGATGACTGGCCTCACTGTCCATTACACGATGACGAACTATGGTGCAATCTTGACTGTCCTGACGGCTGTCTGTGTCAAGGCCACAGTTTCTTATGTCTTCAGCGTTTCCATGCTGAGCTTTTTCCCCCCAGCTCCGATCATTAGATGCCACGAGTACTGGTATGACACCAGCTGAAACAAAAAGTAATGTCTATCTTATACATTTAATTCTCGCAAATTGTTCTCTGGTTACCTTAACTGAAATGAAATGGTTAAACTTGAAGCTTCTTGACCTCAGTGGCAACAAACTCACCAAATCAACATGTCTTGCTTTCTGCATTTGGTTAACATGCAGGCCGTCCTCTTGCGTAACAATCCTATAACATCAGTTTATCACGAAGAGTTTTCTATTTTCCAACACAAAACTGCTCACAGTTATAGATCTGTCACATACAGCACTGACAGCGTTTGACTCCAAAGTTCTAGTGCAATTTCCACGATTAAAAAGAACTGAATTTATCTCTTACTAACATTAATACTATCGGAGAATCTGGTTTTAGGTTCACGCCCCTGCTGACAGAACTAGACTTAAAAGGCAGCCCTGTGGAAAACTTTCCACCAGACATTTTCAAAGGGCTTTCCTACTTACGCTTCATATCAACAGAAAACCATAAACTATGCTGTGGAGAAATACTCCCCTATGACTTTGATGTGTCACACTGTCATGCCCCAAAGGATGCAATGTCGTCGTGTGAAGACTTGCTGCAGTCCTGGTCATACCGAGTGTTTCTGTGGCTGATGACCTGTCTGTCGGTGTCTGGCAACATCTTCTGTTTCTGTGCACGTCTGTGTATGAGAAGCACGACCTCAAGTGGTTTCAGTGTGTTCGTCACCAGTCTGACCATGGCTGACTTTCTGATGGGGGTTTACATGGCTGTCATAGGAGTGGCTGATGAACAGTTCCGTGGCAAATATCTTCATCATGACGAGGCGTGGAAGTCCAGCGTGACCTGTAAAGTGGCTGGCTTCCTGTCTTTGCTGTCCAGTGAAGTATCAGCTCTGATCATCTGCCTCATTACTTTAGATCGTTTTATTGTCCTCTGCTTTCCGTTCAGCACCTTCCGTTTCAAGCGAACTACGGGGTCATGGGTCTGTCTGTTGATCTGGCTGGTTGGCTGGTTCCTTGCCTCATTGCCTTTACTGCCATGGATGTCACACTGGGAGTTTTATAGCCAGACAGGTATCTGTATTCCACTACCTGTTACAGTGAAAGCGTTTAAAGGAAAAATTTACGCTGTTGGTGTTTTAATTGTTCTTAACTTTATTCTGTTTGTATTCATCTCTCTGGGGCAGGCCTTCATTTACTGGTCAGTGCAAAAGAATGCTTTGAAAATTAATACCACAAAAATGTCACAAGATATAACCATTGCTCGGCGGTTGATCAGCATTGCACTAACAGATTTCATGTGCTGGTTTCCCGTTGGACTGTGTGGTATGTTGGCTTGGCAGGTATTCCCATCTCTGGACAAGTGAATGTGACCCTAGCAATATTTGTGCTTCCTTTAAACTCTGCTGTTAATCCTTTATGTACACGTTCAACACCCTGGTGGAAAAGCAGAGAAAAATCAAAGAACGCAAACTTTTAAAATGGATGGAATTACATTCTGATTTGATGCCAGATTAATACATGTCACAAGAAAGAAAGGAAGAAAGAAAAAGAAATGCTGCTGATTTTTTTTTTCAATCTAAAATAGCGATTCTTGTCTTAGACTTCAATGCAAAACTTTAAAACAAAGTGATAACAGTGCGGGAAAGATAAAATTAAACATTTGAGCAGGAGCAGACAATGAAGTATTCGAAGTCCATCAAACCAGAAATCATCCCCTTTTCTCTCCAGAAAGCAAAATTTGTTTATATGTCTGGTTGTGTTCGCCCATACTGCCAATATGTTTCTTACACACTCATATTTGTTAAAGGTGAAGAAGAATCTTCGTTTGCTCCACATGAAAAATTTGCAGTGTATAAAACGTCCACTGGAAAGCTGACATTTACATGAAACACTTGCTGTATTTTCCTGTAAGATGTGGTTGAAATTGTGTACTTTTGTCCTTAGAGGGAATGGATTGTGTTTATTAACGCGTAAATCATGAAACAAACGCTTTAAAATGCCACTGTTCGAAGTTTCTCGCTGAATTTTATTTACATCAGATCGGTTTCAAGGTCCTGTCAGACATGACACAGCCCACCTTGGTTAGTCTGGTAATACACAACAGGACTTGGCTATCTACACTGGTTTTTGGTAATCATTCCTCTATATTGTACTGTGTGTAATTTTAGTCTCCTCTGCAGATGTTTTTTTCTTCTCAGACAACTTAACTTAAAAATTTCATTCGGACGTAAAAACGTGAGTCTGGCTCATTTGTCCAGTATGGCACGACGAATTGAGGGACGCAAACACATCAGTCTGTAATCAACTTTAATTTGGGTTTGTACTATTTGGTCTGCTGTTTGTTGCTGCATGCACATGTGGGATAAAGGCATATGAACAAGCTTGGAACTGTTGTATTGTTCTTCTCCACTACACTTTAGATGGGGAGGGGTAAGGGAAATAGTACAGTTTTCTCTCTGTGTCCCTTGTGTAAGAAATACCAAAAACAGCATTGTTTTGGAGTCATTGAAAAATCAAGATTTTTTTTTTTTATTGTTGTTCATGAATTTCAAGCAGAGATAAAAAGAAAAATGAACATTGAAAGAAAACTAAAAAATTAAGACAAGACCACACCATGGAATACTTGTTGATGGTCAATGCACGGAATCAGATGAAGGCACGTGTACTATTCTATAAGCAGCGTTTTATGCAATTAAAAACACGCAAAAATCTTTATGCAGCTCCACGTAAAAGGAAAACTAGCTACATACAACAGAGAGAGAGAGAGAGAGAGAGAGAGGAGAGAGAGAGAGAGAGAGAGAGACCAACTCAATTAAACTCAACTCAACTTAAATATACGTATAGTTTAATTGCAAAGGCCCGGCCTATCTGCAATGAGGTCAAGAACAAAAGTAGAACACGCACGTGCTTGGCGCATATACTGAAAATGAGGAAAGAAAAACATTTGCATAACAAAATGGTCTTCCTGAAATTACGCTGGCATTTTTGTGTTTACTGATAACAGTTCCTCTCTTCGTTTAGTGCTTTGAAAATGAACAAAGCCACAGAGCGAGTTATAAATCTCTTTTCATTTTGCAGTAAAAGCAATGACACTTCATGGACATCTCTAGTATGAGGCAAAATGTATTTATCTCTTAAATTTTATAGGATGGACAAACAATCAAAAAAAAATTGTCCTCGATTTGATTACAGAATGGACAGTTTTTGGAGTTTAGTGTATATCTTTGATGGACATTCAAATCACTAATACCAAGTCGGGATCTCTCACGAACACTTTGCGAAATTGGTTTTTTCCATTTCATATGCTTGTTTTGGTAGTTTAGTTTTTTGCGATTTGAACCAGTAGAGCATATATTTTATTGCACCATCTAATACAAAGGATACCTTCCTAGCTCACCGTATACCATTTTATTTGGGGTATCCGGGCAAACATTTAAAAAGTGTTTGCATGCAAACAAGTGAGATATTCTGTTACATGTAGATAAGACTGTACTCAGACTTCTGCTGCATATAAAAGCATAGGTTTCACTTGTGCATCAAAAAGTTTATCAAAAAAAAAAAAAATCCTTCTGTCCATTGTTCCCAAACT
>JADBJO010019398.1:30000-33349 GCA_016801955.1 Conus betulinus | reverse complement strand
TTGCCAATGACCGCCTGTGGTAGGCTCGCGTCAATGCTGTAGGTCCTCGGCTGAGTGGGCGGTTACTGCTGCGTCGTCTCTGCAAAGAGGAAGTCACGCAGGCACCTCAGCTTGACTTTAGTCTTGGCTCTTAATCTGGAGAGGTTGAAGAGCTTTCCGTCTGTGCTGGTTCGGAGGTAGATACCTTCAGCTGCAGGACCAAATGCGTGTTTCAGCGTCTCCAAAGAAAATTCCAAACAGGGTGGGAGCCAGGGACGCAACCCTGTTTCACTCCGCTCCGTATGTTGTTGAGGCAGCATGACGTTGAGCCGTCAAAGACGATAGTGCCTTTCATGTCTTCGTGGAAGGATCTGATGATGCTGAGAAGTTTGGGTGGACATCCCAGCGTTGGGGGGGGGGGGGGGGGAGGGATCTTGAAGAGGCCATCCCCGCTGACCAGATCGAAAGCCTTTGTGAGATCTATGAAGGCAATGAAGAGTGGCTGCCTTTGCTCCCTACATTTCTCCTGAAGTTGTTTAAGGGAGAAGATCATATCTATAGTGGATCTGTTGGCACGGAAAGCGCACTGCGATTCAGGATAAACTTGCTCAGAAACAGTCACGACAATTTCAGCATCATTCTTAAAGATACGTCTGTAGGCCGGATAATGCTCAACACAGTAATTCCAGTCCTGCAGTCAGAATACGGTGTGTAGCGTAGCGTCCTTCCAGAAATGTCACCCCCCCCCACCCCCCCCCCACCCCCCCACCCCCACCTCCCAACATTTCCACACTTCAATCCTGAATGCTAACCACAGTGCCACAATGACTGATGCGCTCACTGTGATTTCACCCACGCTGTGTTGAAGCCCTGGGTGACGAGGACAGTGAGGACACGAGCACTTGTCCCTCCCAGCCAGATGAAGAGGGCGAGTCGTCAGTACTGGCGGAAGCCGACTCCACGGGCTCCATTCACGTCGCTCCCGCCGTTGTTCACCAAAACTTCAAGAAGGTGACACTTTTCTGATAACGATCGTACCAACTGTGTAATTATATAGCTCTGTCTCTGTCTGTCTTCTGTCTGTCTGTCTGTCTGTCTGTCTGTCTCTCTCTCTCTCTCTCTCTCTCTCTCTCTCTCTCTCTCTCTCTCTCTCTCTCTCTCGTGTGTGTGTGTGTGTGTGTGTGTGTGTGTGTGTACACACACACACACACACACACACACATACACACACACACACACACACACACACACACACACACACACACACACACACACACACACACACAAACACACACGCACACACACACACATACAGTTATGCTTACATACTATAACGATAACTGTATTAATGTATGTTATTATTATAGCTATATAACCAGCCGCCGTGGCGAATTGGTTAGCCTAGCAGACTTCCAAATGGAAAGTTGTGAGTTCGATTTCCATGAAAACTATTCATATGTTGAATTTTTTTTTCGCCCCGAACGGCTCCTACCCAGAGCGTAATTTGTTGTGTGTTAGATTGGGAAGATTGGGATCATAGAGTCGACTTCATGGATTCGTATCTGGGATTGCTGTTCAAATGTCCCGACGGATACTGCAGGTGTTTGTATATCTCGGGCCTGTTTGCCGCCCGGGTATATTATGAAATTAAACATAGAATACAGCCTTGTCATGCAATGTCAGGTCGGACAGACACCCCGTAGGATCTTTTCTCATCTTCATCTTCATCGGTCAGCATTAACAAGTCTCTCATTCTGTGCCCCTTCATGTCCTGCTCCCATGGTGTACCCAGTTTCCATGTTCTCCCCAGGTTTATTGGGAATGCCGTAGGGTGAGGGGAACGTTCACTAACGCGGGCTCGGCGATTAAGCAATTAATGTCGTCCGTAGGGCGGCGTAGTGCGTGATGTGTACTGCACATGATGGTTCAGAATAGGCGTGGCTGAACGTCACCGAAGCGAATCTGTGGAAGAGCAGCGTCTCCCCTGGTAAATTGCCTCGTCATCACTTGGCACTGACTGCTCCCTGTGGATTGACGGTTCAGAGGTCGTGACGGGACAAGCCGGCGAGGACTGTGGAGAGAATGAGTGGCGTGGGGGTTAGTGCCATGGAGTAGCATTAGGACTGTGGGGGAATAGTGGTGTGGGGGTTAGTGCCATAGAGTAGCATTAGGACTGTGGGGGAATGAGTGGTGTGGGGGTTAGTGCCATGGAGTAGCATTAGGACTGTGGGGGAATGAGTGGTGTGGGGGGTAGTGCTACTGGAGTAGCACACAAAGAGGAGAGGGAAAATCGAAAAAAAAAGATAGGATGAAATACCATATGACACAGACTTTCCGTCACGTATGAAGAAGCCAGTGTGTGGCGTGCAGCAGTGCTACACGGAGCACAGCCGGGAGTACCGCACGGTGGACGGCTCCTGCAACCACGTGTTCAAACTATGGAACTGCCAACACTCCGTACAGCCGTTTCCTCTACCCAGTCTACAGGGACTGTGAGTAGGCCATGACGATGGTCATTGTCATCATGACGACGACGATGATGATAGAGAGGAAGACATAGTAATGATGAACTGATAATAAATGATGACGATGAGCAGAATGCTGAAGCGAAATGAATGATTATCCTAGCCACGATAGAAATAACTTGGATTGCTTTGAGTAAGACCCTGATCATGGTTATGATGATACAGCAACAATGAGGGTGCCGTGAATAAATGGTGATATGGGCGCTAAAATGACATTTTTCTAGACATGGATGATATAACAATACAGGTCATTCCGTTAATCATAAAGAGGTAATGATAATGATCTCATAGACAGGTGATGATAATGATAGTGGTTACTCATTGTTGTCATAGACAGGTGATGATATTGATAGTGGATACTCATTGACCTGATAGACAGGTGATGATAATGATAGACAGTGTTTACTCACTGATTTCATAGACAGGTTATGATAATGACAGACAGTGTTTACTCATTGATCTCATACATGTAATGTTCCAGAGGGATAATAATGACAGACAGTGGTTGCTCTTTGATCTCTTAGGCAGGCGATGATAATGATATACATTGATCTCATACATGTAATGTTATAGAAGTGATGATAACGATAGACAGTGTTTACTCATTGATCTCATAGACAGGTGATGGTAATGATAGACAGTGGTCGTTCATTGATCTCATACATGTAATGTTATAGAGGTGATGATAATGATAGACAGTGTTTACTCATTGATTAGATAGACTGGTGATGATAATGATAGACAGTGGTCACTCGTTTATCTCATGCATGTAATGTCAACGGTAAGGAGTAACCGAAATAAAGTGTTACTGGTGGTTTTCTTGACACACACACACACACACACAC
>JADBJO010019398.1:12500-25000 GCA_016801955.1 Conus betulinus | reverse complement strand
CTAAGTATGACTAGCGACTAAGACATACAAAACTTTTTAACAAAACACACATATCTTCATAACATTAAAAAGTTCATGCATTATAGTTAAGGTGTAGATGACTTTAAAAGGAAAAAAAAGACAGAGAAACCATTGAAACAACAAACAAGAATAAAGATTACAAGAGAGAGAGAGAGAGAGAGAGAGAGAGAGAGAGAGAGAGAGAGAGAGAGAGAGAGAGAGAGAGAGAGAGAGAGAGAGAGAGTCAGTCACACTCACCTTTCATTATAGTTTTAATTTGTACTCTTTCCCCTACACCATGGTTACTCTGCTCTTTCTATTCTGCAATTTGTGTCTTCCATTCATGCCACAGTTTGCGCCAGGGTCGAAGTGAGAAGCTGTCAGTCATTTATTTTGAATATTGTTTGCCCAGCCTTAAGAAGACGCAATAGATCAAAACACGTAGTATCTTTATTATTATTTTTTTCCTTCTTTTGGCGGCTCAGTAATTGCATTTTTGCTTTCATTTTTCAAATGCTGCCTGCCTTCACCGCATTTTGAAATAGGTACACAATGTCACCGGGCGACATTATTTGTTGGGGTGACATTTTGTCAAGCCGTAGACCCCATCTTGCAGGACACGGCACATCAATCAAGTGCTGCGGACCGAACGGAACCTTCCTTCACCATCTGGCACACCCTCAGTGTTTCCCAATTCGCTTGAGCTCTGAAGATGCCAACATCCGATTCAGAGGCAACTGCATGGAGTTCGTCCGATCTATGCCAGCACGGAACCTCGACGGTAGCGAACAAAGTAAGTGGATCCCCTTGGTTTTTATTTTGAATGTTGTGCGCATGATTTTGAGCTTGTGTATACTTGTTTGCGTACATGCGAGGTGATTGTAAGGATGAAAGGGTGGGAAGAATTTCTTAAAATATTTGCTTTGAATTTTCGCTTTCATAAATAAGAGAAAGAAGCTAGCCCACTTACCATTGATTAAATATTACTGATACGTAGTGAGGCCTTTAAGAGGGGGATGCTCGCTGGCTCAGCCATGTGGTGGTGTCAGCTGTGAAGTGCAGTAAGTGGTGGCTCAGCCACATGGTGTTGTCAGCTGTGAAGTATAGTAAGTGGTGGCTCAGCCATGTGGTGGTGTCAGCTGAGAAGTGTAGTAAGTGGTGGCTCAGCCATGTGGTGGTGTCAGCTGAGAAGTGCAGTAAGTGGTGGCTCAGCCATGTGGTGTTGTCAGCTGAGAAGTGCAGTAAGTGGTGGCTCAGCCATGTGGTGGTGTCAGCTGAGAAGTGCAGTAAGTGGTGGCTCAGCCATGTGGTGGTGTCAGCTGGGAAGTGTAGTAAGTGGCGGCTCAGCCATGTGGTGTTGTCAGCTGAGAGAGAGAGAGTAGTAAGTGGTGTTTTGCATACACTGGGTCAATACAAAGGCCACTGAACACAACCAAGGAGACTCGACAACAGCACAGTGTCTCTGTCAGTGGGTTGTCACATGGTGTCTTGATATTAACTGGTCTCTGCGGTCCTAGAGCAGCGACAGGTGCGGCTAGTTAGGAATAATCCGGAGTGAACAGCGTGGGGATAATGATGGAGGAACTGGAAATAAGGTAGATTGGAAAACATTCTGATCTTTCTCTCCCTTTCAATTGGAGAGGGGAATAGGCTCTCTTGTTTCATGTGTGTCTACTTTCACTCTAAAATTATAGCAATTGTGATCTATTGAAAATGTCCACTTCCGTCAACATTTAATTGAAAACACATTCATTCAAGACACACACACACACACACACACACACACACACACACACACACACACACATATATATATATATATATATATATATATATATATATATATATATATATATATATATATATATATATATATATTATAGTAAAGACTTGACTAGGATTTTTAAAATTTTAAAGGGGAGAGAGGGTCCTGAAGATGAAGAACAATGAGAAATACATTATAATTATTAAAACATTTCACAAGCTGTTTGTGGGAACCACCAGAATCCCTCTCAAAGGCAGATCTATATGTATTGCCTGCTCCTAGACCTGTTGCCCGCTGGATCGGACTCATCAGGGAGACACGGCTGAATGTATCCGAGCGTTTGGCGTCAAATAGAGACACACCACAGTCCATAATTCTGTGGTGTTCTCACCACCAAGGGTTCAAAAAAGATCATCCAACAGCACCCCCAAAGCAGCCAGCGAAGGGTAGTAAATGAAACAAAATGAAAACGTGGAAAGAAAAACAGTTGCTCAAAAACCAAAAACGTTATGCAAACAGTATAAAAGGTAGGGGACAATCTTTGATTGATAACACTTGACTGGGTCTTTTTCAGAACAACTTATAATTTGAGGATTGGTGATAAAGGCCGAAACAAAAGGGGGGGGGGGGGGGGGGGGGGGGGGGGGGGGGTCAAAAAGAAAACAAAAACAATGCAACGTTTCGACTCTTAGAGCCTTTTTCAAGTGACATGAAACGACAGTACGCGCAAATTTTTGCTGTGTTAATGACGTAAAGAACGGGAGAGACGCAGATAAAAACAACAAAGACGTCACAATAAATTTTGACGTGACAAGAACTCAAAAACACACACACACACACACACACACAAATAAAATAAAATAAAATAAAATAAAATAAAGGAGGCTGGGTAGACACAGGCTAAGAAAGGTGAGTGAATGGAAATCAGAGGAAATCTGATTTGAAAGTAGACGGTTGTTGTTGGGAGGGGGGGCAAAGAGGGAGGGGGAGGAGGGAGAAGGGGAGGAAAAAAAAAAAAAAAAAAAACTTTCACACACACACACACACACACACACACTCACATGTGCTGGCTCCCCACCCTCCCGGCATCACCCACCCCCACACACCTACCATAATAGAGGGGGGGGGGGGGGGGAGAGAACGTTTACATCTCATAAAGATATGCATGCCTTAGGGTGTCTAGGCATATATATGAAACCGCAAACAATTTTTTCAACCTCAAAAATCTTTTTGAAAAAAACAACAAGGGTAGGGTAGTGCTGAAGACCACAAACAAGCTATGTACCCTATCCTAGCTGCCCGCATGTTTTAAAAAAAAAAAAAAAAAAAAGAAGAGAAAAGAAAAGAGAGAGAGAGAGAGAGAGAGAGGAGGACCTCCAACGGTCATTCAGGCAGTATAGCTACAATGGCGACTCCTCCACCTCAGTCCTTGATGTTCAGTCCATGGGGAGTGAGCGTCCCTAGCCTAGAGATCAGAGATGATTCAAGGAATTTACGGTGTATGGCATCTGAGTGGTTTTGGTGAACAGCAGAGACTGACATATGAAACACGTTATGTCCAGGGCTATTGAAATGTGTACCTACGGGGGTGTCCTTATTCAGGTTGACAGCCTGGAGGTGTTCCCTGAATCTGTCATCCAGGGTACGGTAGGTCTCACCACAGTAGAGTTTGGAAAAGAGGGCTGCATGAAAGAATGTACACAAGGTTGGAAGATCGGCAAGTGAAGGGGGATCTGATGGTGAAACTTTTGCCTGATGGGCCCCTGAAGGTGTTAGTGGTTGTATTTAAAAAGGGGCAGGTTTTGCATCGGGGTTTGTTGCAGCGGGTGGTTTCCTGGTGGAGAGCTGCTTGGTGAGTCTTTGTAAGTGGCTCGTACTAGATGATCCCTGAGGTTGGTGTCACGCAGGTATGCCACTAGTGGGGGTTTGTCGAAGGTGGACTTGAGTTTGGGTCTTTCTGCAGGGTGTCAAAGTTTTTCACAAGGACGTTTTTTAACTGGGAGGTTGTGTGGGTGGTAGGTCAGAGTAAGGACTGGTCGGTCTGACTGATCTTTGTTCTGAGATGGGGTCATGGCCTGAGTTCTGGGGGTGCGAAGGGCACGATTGGCGGCATCGATGATGACTGCTTCAGGGTATCCTCGCCTTCTGAAGAAGGAGCACATCCAGTTGACCTGCAGTTTGAAGTCATCGTCATTGCTGCACAGTCTTCTGAGGCGACAGAATTGAGAATAAGGGATACTCTTCTTGGTAGACTGTGGGTGGTTGGATGTGAACTTGAGGTAAGAATGTGAATCAGTTTCTTTGTAGAATACTGATGTTTTCAGTTGATCTGTGCTGATGATGGACACTTGAATGTCTAGAAAAGATACAGTTGTTTCAGAGATGGGTGTAGGTGAATTTCAGGGCTGGGTGGAATGAAGGCACACAAAGTGTATGAAATCTAGAAGTTCAGCCTTGGTGCTTGTGGTGATACCTATGATGTCGTCAATGAAGCGTCTGAAGAATGGATGGATGCGTCCAGGATATGAAGAGAGTATCTGCTCCTCCATGAAACCCCACAAAGAGGCATGCGTAACTCGGCCCCATCTTGGTGCCCATAGCCACCCCTCGAGTTTGGACGAAGTGGCAATCACCAAAACAGAAACTGTTCAGTGTCACGACCAACTCTGTCAGCCTTAGGATGGTTGTGATGTCAATGTCAAAGGTGCTGTTCTTTAGAAAGTGTTTTATGGGCCTGCAGACCCTCATTTCAACCCCTCACATCTCAACCCCGTATCTTCCCATTTCAACGTCCAAAATGTAAGCAAGCAAGCAAGCAAGCAAGCAAGCAAGCAAGCAAGCAAGCAAGCGCGTGCGCGCGCGTGTGTGTGTGTGTGTGTGTGTGTGTGTGTGTGTGTGTGTGTGTGTGTGTGTGTGTGTGTGTGTGTGTGTCCCAGAGTACTATTACTATCCTTAATGCGCGCGCGCGCGCGTGTGTGTGTGTGTGTGTGTCTGTGTGTGTGTGTGTGTGTGTGTGTGTGTGTGTGCGTGTGTGTGTGTGTGTGTGTGTGTGTGTGTGTGTGTGTGTGTGTGTGTGTCCCAGAGAACTATTGCCATCCTTATTCACAAGACAGAGTTGATGGAGGATAAGGGGACTTTGGTGGACGTTCTTTCAGTTGCAGCTGGCATGCCCGCCATCATCCGCATTGGGTTTCCAGGGGACTAACCAATCTGTCCGGGGTTGATTCACCCTCCGGTAGTTCGAAAGAACGAGGAATTTGTGACAATACTATCACAATCTGTCAAACATATGGGACACCGTATTGCAAACTCGCTCTCTTTCCCCCGGAACGGGCTACTCTCATTCTGTTACAAAGGGGAGTGAGAAAAATAAATTGCTGCCGACGCAGATCATTTTTTTTCACAGCCAGTTGTTTTGTTTCTATCCCTACAACGAAAAATGCAAGAAAATTAGAACCGGTACCCACTGAACAACACTTAGACTGACTCGGCGGCAGTGCAGTGACTTCTTTGCTGAGTTACCTTACAACTGCTCCTTTGGGGGTGTCTCCTCTGGGCCTGCTGCTGGCTATGGTTGGAGAATAGGAATGCTTCCTCTGGGCCTGCTGCTGGAGATGGTTGGAGACCAGGAATGGGCGGCGTGGTGAAGTGCCATTGACGTGCTATAGACGATAAGGCAGCACAGGGGGAGGGGGGGGGGGACTTCCAAGAAGTTGGAAAGATAGGAAACAAGATGTTTGGGAGTTAGTGACATAATATTTGTTTTTATTTTACTCGCGAAACGGTTTTGATATTGAAATAGATTGCATTTATATATCTCTTTCTTTCTTTGAAATTATAAGATGATGGCCGACGTTGTTTGAGACATGATGAGTTTGACCGATTAGATGACTGTTGGGCTGAATTATTGTGTTCGTTGGATGATTTGTTTTTACCATTTTAAATGATACAGTCCCCAGGAACAGTTGAACAAAAGTCACGGCCTTTGTAGACGGGTCCACGATCTATGGCAGCAGTTGGAGTTTACTGAGACAACTGCGGGAAACCACAGGCGACGGAAAACCTGGTAGATTTTATTTTCTTTCGCTTCAATTAAATCGCAAATGCCATAACACTCAGTAGTAACTGTGCTGCGGCAATGACATCACTGCGGTCAGTCCACCAAAAGCAAGTCAGTGAGCAATGAGAAAGCTTGACCCTGCACACTTCCTGTTCAAGTAGCATTACCCACACTGTGACCCTGCACACTTCCTGTTCAAGTAGCATTGCCCACACTGTGACCCTGCACACTGCCTAAGTAGCATTGCCCACACTGTGACCCTGCACACTGCCTAAAGTAGCATTGCCCACACTGTGACCCTGCACACTGCCTAAAGTAGCATTGCCCACACTGTGACCCTGCACACTGCCTAAAGTAGCATTGCCCACACTGTGACCCTGCACACTGCCTAAAGTAGCATTGCCCACACTGTGACCCTGCACACGTCCTCTTCAAGTAGCATTGCCCACACTGTGACCCTGCACACGTCCTCTTCAAGTAGCATTGCCCACACTGTGACCCTGCACACTTCCTCTTCAAGTAGCATTGCCCACACTGTGACCCTGCACACTTCCTAAAGTAGCATTGCCCACACTGTGACCTGCACACTGCCTAAAGTAGCATTGCCCACACTGTGACCCTGCACACTGCCTAAAGTAGCATTGCCCACACTGTGACCCTGCACACTTCCTAAAGTAGCTTTGCCCACACTGTGACCCTGCACACTTCCTCTTCAAGTAGCATTGCCCACACTGTGACCCTGCACACTTCCTAAAGTAGCTTTGCCCACACTGTGACCCTGCACACTTCCTCTTCAAGTAGCATTGCCCACACTGTGACCCTGCACACTGCCTAAAGTAGCATTGCCCACACTGTGACCCTGCACACGTCCTCTTCAAGTAGCATTGCCCACACTGTGACCCTGCACGCTTCCTCTTCAAGTAGCATTGCCCACACTGTGACCCTGCACACTTCCTCTTAAGGTAGCATTGCCCACACTGTGACCCTGCACACTTCCTCTTCAAGTAGCATTGCCCACACTGTGACCCTGCACACTGCCTAAAGTAGCATTGCCCACACTGTGACCCTGCACACTTCCTCTTAAGGTAGCATTGCCCACACTGTGACCCTGCACACTTCCTCTTCAAGTAGCATTGCCCACACTGTGACCCTGCACACTGCCTAAAGTAGCATTGCACACACTGTGACCCTGCACACTGCCTAAAGTAGCATTGCCCACACTGTGACCCTGCACACTGCCTAAAGTAGCATTGCCCACACTGTGACCCTGCACACTGCCTAAAGTAGCATTGCCCACACTGTAACCCTGCACACTGCCTAAAGTACCATTGCCCACACTGTGACCCCTGCACACGTCGTCTTCAAGTAGCATTGCCCACACTGTGACCCTGCACACTTCCTAAAGTACCATTGCCCACACTGTGACCCTGCACACTTCCTCTTCAAGTAGCATTGCCCACACTGTGACCCTGCACACGTCCTCTTCAAGTAGCATTGCCCACACTGTGACCCTGCACACGTCGTCTTCAAGTAGCATTGCCCACACTGTGACCCTGCACACTTCCTAAAGTACCATTGCCCACACTGTGACCCTGCACACGTCGTCTTCAAGTAGCATTGCCCACACTGTGACCCTGCACACTTCCTCTTCAAGTAGCATTGCCTACACTGCGTATGTGTGATCAACGCTCACAAAGTAATGGACAAGTCGCACTTGTAGGATACGGAAACAAGCAGATCGTTTGTAGGGGAAAACTAAGTCCTTTAGCATTGATTTAAAAAGAGGTTTTGTGTGTTAGAAAATCGTCATGCTTCACATTGTGTCCCAGAAGCACGGGGAGCAATTTGTAAGGGAAAAAAAGGACTTTAAATGGTGGGTACTGTCATGTAAAGGACTTTAACTTGCGGGCACTGTCATAAGCTGCAAAGAAAAGTATGTGAAAAGATTTTTTGTTTCTAGCTCGATTCATGTAAAGATAATGAAATGCTTAAATGCGTATTTTTGGTGCAGACACAGTCATTTTATCCCACGTTAGCACTAACTAGGTTTGTGCCTGCAATTCAGCTTTACCAGGCTGGATTTGCTTATCCTTTTGTGCCCACAATTCAGCTTTACCATGCTAAATTCGGTTATCATTTTGTGGGAGGTGCTCATTTTTTTTCCTTTAAACCTACGATTTACCTTGACACATACACCAACAACTCACCTTGACCCCTACAACAACAACAACTCACCTTGACCCCTACAACAACAACTCGCCTTGACCCCTACAACAACAACTCACCTTGACCCCTACACCAACAACTCACCTTGACCCCTACCAACAACTCACCTTGACCCCCACACCAACAACTCGCCTTGACCCCTACACCAACAACTCACCTTGACCCCTACACCAACAACGTACCTTGGCCATCTTGACCGGTTAGAGTTGACAGCAGGGTGCAGCCCATACACAGCAGTGCCAGAGCTGAGAGTCGCCATTCGGGGTATATGTCCCACTGAATAATCCTCACTGGTCAAAAGGAATCACAGCTGATCGGTAGGGCTTAAAGAGGAATGTCGAACAAAAATAAACACTAAGCCAGCATGGGAAGAACAGCGGATGCCTGACAGCGTTACCTTCCACGCCGCGCTCTGGCACGGCCTCAAGGATCTTTCACACGTGTGCTGTAGATTCCGACTGCAGTTTAAACGTCCAGACGTTGCATGCAATCATCACTGGCTCTGGACATATGCAGACATCAGAGATCGATCGGGAAAAGAACATAAGAACAGATTTCCATGGCACTTAATCTATACAGAGCCCTCAGCGCTTACAAGGCGCGCGCGCGCGCGCGCGCGCGCACACACACACACACACACACACACACACACACACACACACACACACACACACACACACGTACGCACGCACGCACGCGCGCGCGCTCGCGCACGCGCGCGCACACACACGCACACACACATACACACACACACACACACACACACACACACACACACACACACACACACACACACACACACACACACGTACGCGCGCTTGCTTGCCCATACAAACGCAGATATGATTCCACTGTTTACCCATCAGGGGCTTCTGGGACACGAACCCGTGACCCTCAGACTGTCTATGTAAAACTGTTGGGTGCTGGATGTTGATTCACTGGCAGATGCGATGCAGCCTCTTCTTGCTCAGCGACATGCTGTGGGTGACGATTCCTCTTTCTCCAATGTTCTGACGAGGACTTTCGTTTTCTGTTGTTTTATTGTTGATAGGTGCGTCTTGTATTCTTCCTCATCTCCTGATTAAATATCATCTTCACGGCAATGAATTCACCTTCGTAAGGCGATGCTGATGGTTAGAAATAATTATTGGCGACAAAGATAATGAACGTAATGGTAAAGTTTATGTTAACAAATCTTACCATAATGAACGGAATGTCATTACTGACTGATAATACTTGCTGCCCGTCATGAACGTTACGGCAATGTTGTTGATGAAAGAGAGAAACATGTTTCTGACAGTCCATCAGTATGGATGTTATGGCAATGTTGATGTTGATGTTGATTGTTGACCATCATAAACGTAATGGACATTTTAATGTTTATTAGAATTGTTGAATATCATGTGTGCAATAGCAATGGTAATGTTGACAATTGTTGACTATCATAAACATAACAGCAATATTGATGTGGAAAATAACTGCCTACCACCATAAACAAAATGAGGATACCGCAGTTGATAGTAACTGTTAACTATTATATAAACATGGTGACAGAGATACTGCCAGAAATTAGTAGACCACACTGCATGTTCTGCTGATGTTAATGTGGATGGTGATTGTTAAGTAGCATAAATATATATCATGAACAGCCATGAATGTCATGTTGGTAACAATTGTTGGCGATACTGTACGTAAAGACTGTATTAAAGATGGTTTGTTGACCATAAAGATTGCATTGGCAACTTTATCTTGATTATGATTGTCGAGCCCTGTTAATTTATTGGCAATGTCGATGCTGATGATCGCTGACCCCTCATAAATGCAAAGACACTGTTAATATTGATAATAATTGTTTACAATTGCGAGTGCAAACGCAATGTTGATGTTGGTAATAATTGTCTGCTCTCAAAAAACATTTCGGCAACGCTGATGCTGATAAAGAATTGCTAACCATCATAAGTGTAATGGCGATATCGATAGCGATGATTATTCTTGACTATCAGAAATGTAATGGCAATGTTGATGTTGATAGTAATGGTTGACCATCATAAATGTAATGGCATAGTTGATGTTGATAGTAATTGTTGACCATCATAAACGTAATGGCATTGTTGATGTCGATGATAATTGTTGACATCATAAATGTAATGGCAATGTTGACGTTGATAGTAATTGTTGACCATCATGATCGTAATGGTGATGTTGACGTTGGTAATAATTGTTGACCATCATAATCGTAATGGTGATGATGACGTTGATAATAATTGTTGACCATCATCAATGGAATGACAATGTTGATGTTGATAATTGTTGTTGCAGGTGCCAAGTTGAGGACGTCTGGAAATGATTTATTGCCGAAAGACGGTGCTGTAACCACGTGCATTCACAATGAAACAGAGTACTGCTTTCTTGCCGGTGAGACTGCTGTTATTTCAGACATGAAATGTAGCCGTGTTAACTTTCAAATGAGATGTTAGAGCTTGCACCCGTATTGTGGGCACATACGCTTACCGCATGTACTATAACGATGAAACAAAATGTGCAGAGAAAGATGATAAAGGAGTTGTCCCTATAAAATCAGTAGAACGTCAACGAGGACAAAATATGTGTCTTTATGTAAACAAAAAACCAGAAATACGGACCCTTACTGTGTGAGAGGAGTACGGTAAAATGTTTTCTCAATGAAGTAATACAATACTCTGCAATTAGATGTTTGCAACTCTTCAAACATGAACTCAGCGTAATGACTTGTCATGATTCATTTCTTTGTTAGTTTTTCCCCGATCAGTGAGGATGAGGATGATGAAGATGAAGCAACGGATTTCCATTTAGGTCTGACATTGTATGCTGTATGCTGTACTCTACGCTTACTTTCAAAACAATATCCTGACGTCAACCAAGCCCGAGAAATACAGACACTTGCAGCATTCTTCAGGAAATTTAAACATCGCTTCCAAAGGCGCGTGAGGATGAAAATGGACTGTGTTGTTCCAGATTTCCCAGTCGAGGTTGTAGCAAACTCAGCTGTGGGAAAATACCGGTCGGGGCAGAAACATCACACAACACCATAGCTTGATGGGAATCGGATCCACGACCTCCCAGTTGGGAGTCCTCGACGCTAACCACTTGGCCACGGTAGCTTGTACAATATCTGCGTGTTGCCTGCCATCAAATCGCTATTAATGTCCTGCTGGTGCTTTTCTTCACTCACACACACACACACACACACACACACACACACACACACACACACACACACACACACACACACACACACACACACACACACACACACACACACACGTGCGCGCCTACATGCGCTCGCTCCTACGCACACACACATATGCATCTGTACATGTGTACATGCACAACCACAAGCACATCTGTGCGCACATACACGCATACACATGAACGCACACACGCGTACACACACGCACGTATGTACACGCCTACACACACACACACACACACACACGCACGCACACACACACACACACACACACACACACACACACACACACACACACACACACACACACACACACACACACACACACACACACACACACACACACAACACACACACACACACACACACACACACACACACACACACACACACACGCGCACGTGTGTAGAAGCCTACATACAAAGACACACACACACGCACGCACGCATGCACGCACGCACACACCACACATATGTACACAAACATATGCATATATGGACTAGTCCGCACGCAGTGACGCCTCTTTGCTGAAACTGAAACTGAGAGCTAAATGGGCACTGGGAAAGCGTATACTTCCGTTACAAAAAAAGTATTTTTACTACCGAAAAAATGTCAGAAAACACGGAAGAAAATAGGTACTTTACATGTACATGTCTATGGCAGGATGTGGAATAGATCAAAAGCAATAGTTTACATCATTTGAAGTTTCACTATTCTGTGAAAATGTGTTGTTTCCTAGATGGTCATCAATTCCTCAAAAGTCACCCCATTCCTTCATGCCCTGTGTATGAGTTCTGATAATCCCGCCTAACGGGACGTCTGTATTTTATCCGGAGCCACACAGGTGTACAGCACCTGTGTTCTGTAATACCCCGTCTTGGTCATATTCCGTCCTCCCTTGAATTTTTGCGCTGGCATGATTAGGGACAGAAACGCAAACAAGCAAAAAGACGGACGAAAACAGACTTCTTTGGTACAGGCTATAAACAGCACCACCACCACTCGCCACACCCCCCTCCCCCCACACCACACACACACACACACACACACACACACACACACACACACACACACACGCACGCACGCACGCACGCACGCGCGCGCGCGCACGCATGCGCGCGGGCACGCACGCGCACGGGCGCGCACGCACGCGCACGCACGCACGCACGCACGCACGCACGCACGCACGCACACACCACACACACACACACACACACACA
>JADBJO010019398.1:5000-7500 GCA_016801955.1 Conus betulinus | reverse complement strand
GTCAGTCTCCTTCCACTGTAAGGCGAGGTCAACAACGTCAGGAGACCGTGGATCAAACAGAAAACAGTAGACAGCAAACAACAAAGAAATACGCAAACCGTGGCCTACTTTGAGCCGATAACATGTTCATTACGTTAACCACAGTCTGTTAACAGTACCCATTCATCTCCCACAGATGTCGACACTACGCAGAGAGAACATACAAGAAGACACCATTTTCTGTAGTAAATCTGGAATCTGGATAGTCTTTTTTTTTTTTTTTTTTCATCATGACACCAAATGATACCCCACTAGTTTGTCATTTGCAGGTTCAACAATCATCATATTGTCATTATTTTATGATAATTACGAATTCTAAATGAATGTTCTGGCTTAAACATATATTCATGATTGTCTTGCTAATGTCATGAATATCTCTATGCGTTATAGCAATGAGTTGTTTGATACCATTTTCCCTATTACCTTTATATATATATATATATATATATATATATATATATATATATATATATATATATATATATATATATATATATATATATATTTTTTTTTTTTTTTTTTTTTTTTTTAAATTTTGTTTACCAGTTGAACACGATGATAAGCAATGCATTTCAACTTAACTGGGTTTTGTTTGTTCGTTTTAAGGGAAAAAAAAAATTATCGAAAGAAAAAAAAAGGGGGCATCCGGATGTGTAGCTTTCGTAGCTGCGGACTTAATACATTTATGAAGTGTGAGTTCTGGCAGTGTGAGTTCTGGCAGTGTGAGTTCTGGCAGTGAGTTCTGGCAGTGTTTCGTTCAGGCAGTGTGAGTTTTGGTAGTGTGAGTTCTGGTAGTGTGAGTTCTGGTAGTGTGAGTTCTGACAGTGAGTGTCAGTGAGTTCTGGCAGTGAGTTCTGTCAGTGAGTTCTGGCAGTGTGATTTCTGGCAGTGTGAGTTCTGGCAGTGTGAGTTCTGGCTGGCAGTGTGAGTTCTGGCAGTGTGAGATCTGGCAGTGTGGGTTCTAGCAGTGAATTCTGGCAGTGTGAGTACTGGCAGTGTCAGTTCTAGCAGTGAGTTCTGGCAGTGTGAGCTCTGGCAGTGTGAGTTCTGGCAGTGGCAGTGTGTGTTTCTGGCAGTGTGAGCTCCAGCAGTGTGAGCTCCAGCAGTGTAATTTCTGGCAGTGTGAGTTCTGGCAGTGTGAGTCCAGCAGTGTGAGTTCTGGCAGTGTGAGAGTTCTGGAAGTGTGAGTTCTGGCAGTGTGAGTTCTGGCAGTGTGAACTCCAGCAGTGTGAGTTCTGGCAGTGTGAGTTCTGGCAGTGTGAGTTCTGGCAGTGTGAGTTCTGGCAGTGTGAGTTCTGGCAGTGTGAGTTCTAGGCAGTGTGAGTTCTGGCAGTGAGTTCTGGCAGTGTGAGTTCTGGCAGTGTGAGTTTCTGGCAGTGAGTTTGGCAGTGAGTTCTGACAGTGTGAGTTCTTATAATCAGTGTAAGTTCTGGCGTGTGAGTCCTGACAGCTAATGGGGGCAGGGGGGGGGGGGGGGGGGGTGTGTCTGTATGGTGTGTGTGTTTGTGTGTCGTCAGTGTTTGCTGATTTCGTGGCAAGCACGCGTGCGCGCGTGCGCATGTGCGTTTAAGGCGCGCGCACGCGCGTGTGTGTGTGTGTCTGTATGCGTGTGTGTGTGTGTGTGTGTGTGTGTGCGTGTGTGTGTGTGTGTGTGTGTGTGTGTGTGTGTGTGTGTGTGTGCGTGCGTGTGTGTGCGTGTGTGTGTACCACATACGCCAAGAGTGCCAGGACAAGAACATGCCAAAGACAATGATCACACCACTCATCTAGGACACTTTATGCGTGCAGAATTCATCGATTCCAAACCTGTTCTTCAGACCTCGCCTCGTCTTTGAAGACTTTGATGGCGTGGTGCAGTCCTTGGTTAAAAACTGCTGAGATTTCCCTCGCTCAGGATGTCGACAGATACATGGTGGATGACATCTCTGGTAACACAAATACACGACGCACGCACGCACGCACGCACATACACACACTACACTACAATACACGCACGCACGCACGCACGCACGGCACACACATACACACACACACATACACACACATACACACACACACACACACATACATACACACACACACATATACAATACAAGACTACAAACAGGGGGGAAAACAAGTGCAGGTGTAACAATTCTTGTGTCATATATATAATGACTTGGCAAAGATATGAAATTGAGAGGAAATAAAAAAAAAAAAAAAATATTATATATAAAGTTAATGTGAAAATGTATATATAAATATGAAAAACCCTTATATAGCTGCATGAGGAAAATATTGTGGTAAAAGGAAGTTTCTCATCAAGATCAGATCTATATGTATTGCCTGCTCCGAGGCCTTTCGTCCGCTGGATCGGACTCATCAGGGAGACACGGCTGATCGTGTCTGTGCTCTTGGTGTCATATATATAGATATACACCACAGTCCATATAATATATGTGGTGTTCCGACCACCAAGGGT
>JADBJO010019397.1:27500-33349 GCA_016801955.1 Conus betulinus | reverse complement strand
ATTCTCGAGTAAAGTTGCACCATGATTCTTTTGCCAGCTTTGACTTCTTCACGAAGTCTTTCTCAGTGAGTTGGAAGCAGGTATGAAAACTGCTGATTTTTTTGTTGTCTGTTTGTTTTTGGTTTTTTCTTTTTCTTTTTTTTTCTTTTTTGTTTGTTTTTTTTTTTTTTTTCAAACTTTTTTTTTGTCTGTCTGAATAAACTACATCTGCTAGCTATTCAGATACAGTAAATGCAAACATCAAAGCAGTTTCCATCTCTGGCTCCAGCTTGCTGAGAAAGACTTTGTAATGAAGTCAAAAGTCTGCAGAGGACTCGTAGTGCAGCTCTACAGAGAATATTCTCCTTACACTTACATTTGCAGATAAAGGTAACTTTATAAAAATTGAGTTTCTTACTATTTATCATCTGATTCTCGGCAACACCAGTGTGTATTGCTGACACAGGTTGTATGTATAAAATACCTAAGTTTCATTGTTTTACTTGCTCGGGGTGTATTCCTCTAAAAATAGACAACCTCACTGTTGGGATGTACCTCAGTGTTTCAAAAGACTCTGGCTCTGAGCCTACTTGACCTCTCAACTATGACCAGTCAACGTGGCTCAAAATCTGAACAGTACATCTTAAACCAATCCTGGGTCAAAATCATGAGCCCTTCATAGCGACCCCCATTTCCACATAAGATGACAGGTATCTCAGTTTAGGGCTTGTACCACTCTGTGTGTGTGTGTGTGTGTGTGTGTGTGTGTGTGTGTGTGTGTGTGTGTGAAAGGTATAAGAGGTGTTTACATTCATGAAAGACGCCAGCTGTTGTTGTTGTTGTTGTTGTTGTTGTTTGTTGTTCAGTGTGTAGATTGGAGGAAAAACTGTGATGGGTTCAAGGACGTAATACAAAACAAGGACGAGTCGAATTGTCGTACCGGGAATCCAATCTCTTATACGATTAGGCCACCAGCTGTAGTTAACTTTGACACGCCAGGTGGATTCACCGTGACCCCACTACCACAAAACACAACGCAGTGTCCAGACACTCATTTTCAGTGTCACGATGATGCTACTGTCTCCCTGTCTATGTCCGCTGCAATGACATGATCGACTGTCCAGGTCATGAAGACGAACTCGGTTGTTTTAATTTTTACAAGACGTGCCCAGGGTTGTATCGATGTCGATACCTTGACCAAACGATCTGTCTGCACATGAATCACCTGTGTGATGGTCTGCCACAGTGTCCACAACATGATGATGAACTGATGTGCAACATTCCTTGTCCTGAGGCATGTTTTTTGTTACGGTCTTGCCTTCACCTGTAACCGGACTTTTCACATCAGCTCTTTCCCACAGATACGCTACCTGGACGTCTCAGGTAGTGGAACACGCATGCATGATATCACTAAAAACATTATGTTGATCCACCTAGGTGTAACGGCGTGTAGATGGAAGAGTTTAACAGAAGTTGTTTTGCCGAATCTTCATAGTTTGGATCTTAGCCAGAATCTACTTCATTCCATCAACTTTAGCCACTTTGCAGGAATGCCCCACCTGCGGAGACTGAATCTGGCAGGTAACCCCCTATGTGGTGGTAACATCTACGCCCAAGAACAGTACTCACATCCATCATTAGTGGTGATCAATATCTCCCATGTCCAAATGGAATCTGTAAATATGAGCATGTTGTCAGCTCTTATGCCACAGCTGAAAGTTCTAGATCTGTCCTGGAATGATATAAAGGTCCTTGACGAATTGCACATGTTTCATAAACTTCAGGTTTTAAACTTACAGGGTTGTCCCGTCATTGATTTTGCTCCAGCTTTCATGAAACACATGACAGATCTCCTGCAGGTTTCTGCAGATAATTTCAAACTGTGTTGTTTCTGTTGTTTTGCCAGACAGCTTCAGAGGGGAATGTTTGGCTCCGTCTGATGCAATCTCATCATGTGATGACTTGTTAAAGTCTTTGGCTTATCGTTGTGCCCTAGGGGTATTTGCTGCGTTCGCTGTTCTTGGAAATCTGGGTGGACTTGTTTATCGCATATATTTTATTTCAAAAAACACCAAGACTGGTTTTGTAATATTTTTGTTATTCATCTATGTGCCTCTGATTTTCTGATGGGTGTGTATTTAATCTTCATAGGCATAGCAGACCAAATTTACGCAGGTACCTATATTTTGGAATGATACTATATGAAAAGAGAGTTCTGCTTGTAGCATTGCAGGATTTTTTATCCTTGTTATCCTCTGAAGTGTCGGCATTCCTAATCTGTTTTATCACTTTAGATCGCTTCCTTGTGCTTCGTTTTCCGTTCAGTCACATCCGGTTTGGAGCCAGGTCAGCTCACATAGCCTGTGCAGTCATTTGGGCACTGGGAATTGCACTGGCATCTGTACCTCTGCTCCCTGTGACCTCACACTGGGAGTTTTTTCCACCAGACAGGTATTTGCATTCCACTGCCTGTCACCACAGCTGACTTTCCTGGTCACATGTATTCGTTTGGCATCATGGTCATTTGCAATCTAATCCTCTTCATGACCATTGGAGTGGGTCAGTTTCTTATCTACTGGTCGGTGAGGAGTAATGCGCTTGCTGATGAGCGAATACAGACCAGAGACAAAGGCAACGAAAGTGTGCAGTCCAAAGAATCGACTATCGCCAGGCGACTACTGTCCATTGCAGTGTCTGATTTTCTGTGTTGGTTTCCTGTTGGTCTGTGTGGGGTTTTGGCTGCCACTGGTGTCGCCATTCCAGGAGAGGCCAACGTTGGAATGGCCATTTTCGTGTTGCCACTCAATTCAGCACTCAACCCTTTCCTGTACACTTTGAACATAATTTTAGAGAAACGGCGTAGAGCAAGGAACTGCGTTTTCAAAAACAGCTAAGTCTCCAGTTAAGTGAGTAAACAAAATAAACAAAGCAATATACATATGTTGAAACTCTGCGTCTGGTCAGCATATTTCAGCCAACATTCTTTAGCTGTGTTCCGCTAAGAGCACGTTCATATTCTTTTTCATCTTGTGTCTTTCTTTGTTCTTTCTTGTTGCGACACCTCAGTCTCACGTACGCTACTACTTCTGACCACACGTTGAACTCACATCTGTTGCAGTCATTGCAACACCAAGCTGCTTTGTAAATTGCTACAATGGTGCTCAGTTACTTACTCTTGAAACCTGACCGTTTACAACAACACAAGATTTAATATTCTTATAGAATGTATCTATCCATCTGCAGATGTCTTTCTGAAAACCATTTTTAATACCTTCGACAGAAAACCCCAGTTAATCGAGTCAATAGCTTTCTCAAAATCTATATTTGATAACAGTCACCTGGCAGGACAAGGTCCCAAACAACACTGTCCTGGAAAGAGCCGGATGCACCAGCATGTACACGCTGCTGAAACAGAGACGTATGCGCTGGCTCGGCCATGTCGTGCGCATGGACGACGGACGGATCCCTAAAGACATCCTCTATGGAGAACTTGTGCAGGGAAAACGTCCCAAAGGCAGACCACAGCTGCGATTCAAAGACGTGTGCAAGAGGGACCTAAAAGCCTTGAACATTGGGAAGCAACAGCCATCGAACGGTCAGTCTGGAGACAAACTGTGCAAAAAGGTATCTCCAAGTTCGAAGAGACGCTCGCTTAGCAGCACGGGGAAAAGAGAATGAGAAGAACGGCTGCAGCCCAGGCAGACAGACCAGCGTCACACTTCACCTGTGCCCTCTGCCACAGGGACTGTCATTCCCGCGTCGGACTGGCCAGCCACACCCGTCGCTGTACCATAATAGACACCTAGAGCGCAACTCCATAGTCTTCCGAGACTGAAGGATGCCTACCTACCTACTTACTCTTGGAATTAATTAGTGCATTGTACACACCCCACCCCCACACACCCACACCCCACACCCCACAATTGTCCAATATCCATAGTTTTGTGAAAAGACGTTAAATTAAAGTACTACTACTACTACTACACACAAACACACACAACACACACACACACGCATATATATATATATATATATATATATATATATATATAGATATAGAGAGAGAGAGAGAGAGAGAGAGAGAGAGAGAGAGAGATACAGAGAGAGAGAGAGAGAGAGAGAGAGTGTGTGTGTGTGTGTGTGTGTGTGTGTGTGTGTGTGTGTGTGTGTACGTATGTTTGTTTTGTATGAATGTATGAATGCACGTTCGAGCGATAGATTTTTATTGAGGCGGATCACGACCAGCTGGTATTTTCCAGTGGAAGAGTGTTCATCATGAAGTCTGTGGGCGCTGTTCACCTGTCCGCCTGTCAGACTGTAGCATCCTTGAGGTGGGATGGGGCAGACAGATCGTGTTACTAAAGACCACTGTCTGTGTTGCTTTGTATCACATAGAACATAAGGTCTTTTTCTCAACTGGCTACAACACTTTTAAAGTGTACACCACTGCATAGTCAGTCTTATTCAGATCTATGCAAGACAGTCTACCCTCTGTGAAGTTCAGCAAATAAGGGATTCATCAGCTACTTGGTCACTTAAGCTGGTATCCTCTTTCGGCGAGCAAAGACTTTTTGAGAAAATGTAACCCAGGTTCATGCACACTTTACCCCAAGGAAACAAAAATACACAATGTACTGCCAACTTTAAATTTTAATTGCAACCATTGTCTCTCCTGCAATTCCAAAGAATACAGCCTTCCAAAATTTGAACCCCAAAACAACTCAAAATATACCCTCAGTATAGGTGGTTAGGATAATGAAAGCAATAAAACAATGGGATAGAGAAGAAACAAGAAATAGTAGCAGATGCGGAAAAGTAGCACTGAAAAAAGGAAAAATAATAAACAGTAACTTATTAAATAGAAAATTACAAGCAAAATATACAATAGGAATCAAATCACTAATTCAAGTTTCCCAATTAACATTGGAAAACAAAAGGTGGGCACATATTTAAATCTGTTCCCCTGGCAGGATCATTACATCAAATAACCCTGTTAACAACATTCTCCGTTTTACTTTTAGAGTGGGACTGTGATCAAATCCAATCGTCAAATTGAATAGCAGGGAATTACACACATCCCAGCCAACACCGGATGGGTTTGGCAAAACCACAGCTATGCCCAAGTGTGGTCAGTTCACAATTAATACTAATAGGCCCATACCCTAACAAAAACATTAATTCACCCTTGACATTTGCCATTCCAGCCAAATAGTACCCACTTTGTCAGCATTACCTCAACACCAGAATATGAACTGCTGACCCTCAGTAGAATTAATAGTTACATTAATGCTCGGAAGCATTAAGAAAAGGTCCCCACAATATCCGCAAATCAATAGAACTACCTAAAGGAATGAAAATAATATCAAACAAAACAAAAGAAAAATGGAATAATCATCAGAAGATCAGTCAAAACCACAACATAGCATTGGCCACGATTAGGTTACGGCCAGACTAAGAGCACATAAAGTAATGCAAGGTCATTGTGCCCGCATTCAAGAATCAATCAACGTATACATATACAAGCGACACATCAAGTCCAGAACCTGAAAATTAACTAAGTATTGTGTCAGAGTATCACACCTAACATGGTGTAATACATTATGCCGATCAAAAGGTAATGTGTCCAAATAGCCTACACAGTAAAACTGAAAAGCACTAGTGAAATAAACATCATACGATCTTGCTCTCTAGGGAACAATCAATAACGAAAAGCAGGGATAGCCAATTGTCAACACCGAAGACTATCGACATCCCATAATATTTTCTCAATTAATAACATAATTATAACGCACCCCCTTTGATATCATGCCACCAAACTCTCTAAAACCATTGACTTTATTTAAAAATAACAGTCCAAACTATGAATGGTG
>JADBJO010019397.1:17500-22500 GCA_016801955.1 Conus betulinus | reverse complement strand
GGGGGGGGGTGGGGGAGGGAAGACGCTGCTCTTATACAGGGGAAAAATAGGAAAAAAATGAAATAGGCCTGTACAAGTCAGCAGAGAGGGAATATAGGAATCTCTCACTGGTCAGTTTACTTGCTGAAAACAAGGTGAGACAAGGCACGCGTGTTGGGAGGGGTGAGAAGTGGTTTCTATATGACATACAGACCTTTTCCACTACCTCTTAACCCCGTCCCCACTCCCTCCCGTCCAACCTAAATTCCACTCCCCCTTCTCCCCTATACTCTATCCCCCCCCCCCCCCCCCCCCCCCCCCCCCAAACCTGCACCTCCATCCTACCCCCTACGTCCCTCGCGTCACTGCCGTCTCTAGAGAAACGTAAATGAGAAGAAACGATACCAATTTTAAAGAAAACATTTCATCAGGATCAGCGTCGTTGTTATCCAGTTGTTAACAGGTCTTTTCTGGTGCAGTATACATATTGCAGAAAACGGCTACCGTTCCGGCAAAGAAAATGTTGGTTTTTATTTTCATACTCCCCTCCCGTATAAGAGTTTTTCTCATCAAAATGTAGGCCTTACTAAAACTGATATTCGAAATCTGAAGCAGTAGTGTCATGTGCCAGTATTTCCAGTATTTTTGAAGCCGAAAAGACCTTGATGAATGACGGAAAGCAGTGTTTGGAATTAAAAAGGAGTAGGCCTAGTAAAATATAAATTCCCGCCTTTTTTTCGTGTGCAGCAGGCATGTTTTTAAAGGATTTTTTTTTTTTTTTTACATACCTATACACATACTGTTATTTACAAATTTGATACCGATAAGTTGACAATAGCCGGCACCCTCAGCATCACCTTTTTTTTAATCCCACCCTAAGACTGCCGTGAGAAGATTCCATTTCATGCCCCTCTCCGGTAGGAAAAAAAAAAAAAACCACCTTTTTTAATCCACCCCAAGACTGCCGTGAGAAGATTCCATTTTTTGCCCCTCTCTGGTAGGAAAAAAAAAAAAGCACCACCTTTTTTTATCCACCCTAAGACTGCCGTGAGAAGATTCCATTTTATGCCCCTCTCCGGTAGGGGAAAAAAAAAAGCACCACCTTTTTTTAATCCACCGTAAGACTGCCGTGAGAAGATTCCATTTCATGTCCCTCTCCGGTAGAGAGAGAGAGAGAGAGAGAGAGAGAGAGAGAGAGAGAGAGAGAGAGAAAAAAAACAAAACAAAAAACCTTGTTGTTTAGTTTAAATGAGACGATTAGAGATTGTAAAGGGGGGTGATGCTCTTGGATGTTTAAAGTGTAAATTGATGACCCATATATTTGTTTTTAAAAGCTCTGACCTCAGAGTGCAATTCAGTGATTGTTCTATGCCGATCCAGTTTCAGTATGGAATCATGTTCATCTTTAAACAGGAGAAGGGTGCTCGTGCTCCCAGTGCTCTGCTCCCAGTGCTCTGAACCCCCCCCCCCCCCCCCCCCCCCCCACACACACACACACACACACTCTCTCTCTCTCTCTCTCTACATACAAATACATATTTCCCCTTCATCAGTTCTGCGACCTCTGTGTAATGATTAGAATTGAGCATTTCTGACCCAACTTCAATCGTGTCTGTGGCTAGACTGACCTTGATCTATAACAGAAATAATAATGACTTGACTTGTTCAACGATTGAGACCTGAAAGGTCTGTTCGTAGATCCTCTGTAAACTGTCACTCTGTGACTGTCATGCGTAGCTTGCAAGCTAAGTGACTAGTTTTTACATAAATTTGGTTCGTACAGGCTGGGTAGGTGCCTCCAGTGGTGGTCCAGTCCACCCTTTAAAAGCACTGGTGGATGGCGCCGTCACAACCGCCTCAGGGAGACTGTTCCAGGTAGACACTACTCTGTGAGCAAAGTAGTTCCCCCTGAGGTCCAGTCGGTACCTTTTCTTCTGCAGTTGTAGAGAATGCCCACAGAGGGCCCCTCCCACAAGCCATATCAGTTCGGGTCGCTGGACTTCATAGTATCCATGGAGGTACTTGAAAACCACAGTCATGTCGCCCCTGAGTTGTCGATGTTCCAGTGTGGGCAATCCTAGGGTTCTCAGCCTCTCTGGATATGTCTTGTTCCTCAATGGTCCCAGCAGTGATAGTCATAATGATAGATATAGTAGTAGGCCTGTTAATAACGATAATAATAGTAGGTGGAAAGGAATATAAATGATCAGTGAGTAAAAAGCTGACAGTACCACTGGAAAAGGGAGGAAGGAAGGGGGGGAGGCGAGGGGGGGGGGGGAAGGGAACCACATAGGCCTGCCTCCACCCACACACTTCGCTTTTTTTTTTTTTTTTTTTTTTTTTTTTTTAATATATGTGAGCACTACACAACTACAATAACAACAACTACTACTACTACTACTACTACTACTACTACTACTTCTTACTACTGATGGTGATGGGATTGGTGATAATAGGACAATAATATTTATAAACATAATGGTAAGATTAATGATAGTAATTGCAACAACATTAATAATGAAGAAGAAGAAGAAGAAGAAGAAGAAGATGATGATGATGATGATGATGATGATGATGATGATGATGAGTAATGGTAATGATAATATGAGGATGATAAGAATGATAGGAATAATGGTTAATTAAATGTAATATTCGTGGTGGGATGGGGTGAAGAGACCCGTATTCAGGGGGCAATGAAATACATTGCTGCTGGAAAAAAAAAGATAAGCATACGCAAAAATAAAATCCTCTCCTCACTCTTTTGCTTTTCCATGATCACGATAATCTGAATGAAAAATTTAAACTAATGGTATTCTACAGTATATGCCCATACAAGACTAATTCGAAAGATGAAGATATACGTGAAAAAAAAAAAAAAAAGTTAGGTTGCTGGCTTTTAAAACTGCGGTGACAAAACTGATACGCCGCCTTGACTTACACCCAGCATTACGTTTCAAACATGGGTGGGAACGTGGTAGTATAGAGGAGAAAGGGTAATGGTGTGGGATTTGGGAAATGTAATTATTGGCCATGTATCTAAATGCACCAATAATTATTTGCACTGCTGGTCGGGAAAGTGGTCACCCCTATCTGGGCCCTGTACCCGTACTGTTCTAGCATGGAATAATGTAAATAACAGCTATTACCTTGTGACCTTGACTGTGACACCAACACGTGTGTCACGACTCTGACTGGACTGACATTTTATCGTAATTACCGTATATCAAATCAATGATTCATCTTACAGGCTTTATCAGCCGAGTGCCGGAATATTCAGACAGAAATATATAAGCTTACAGCTTTTTTTTTTCTTTTTTTAAAAAATTTTTACATGAGTGCGCTGTTCTTGTGTGATAGTTTCCAATGCGGGAAACTGGTCTGGAGAGCAACTAAAAGCTGGTGTGTAATATGTGTTTAAAACTGTTAAGCGTTTCCATGGCGGCAATGTGAGTTGGCAGAATTGTGACAAAGGTTTATAAAGAGATGCTGTTAGTAAAAAGATGCATAAATGAAATGAGAGAGGCATGCTGCCAGTTTCAGTGGATGTCCCCATGTGTGTACACTGTCGTTGAAAATGAAAAGATTTCCTGTGGCGTTGTTACCATCATGGCCATACAGGCCTCGGACGTAGCAAGTACCAGCTTCCGGTGCGTAGGCTTGGCAGTTGCTGAAAATTTAATCTGTCTTGGATGACAATGTACTCGTTCCTAAATTTTGCTTGGTAAGCATTTCCTAACATTTTCTGTTATGTTTATATGCTTTCAAAGATTTGGGGCCAGTACCACATGTCCGTAGTAGGCCTAATTAGATCTGCGCACCGATTTGAAAAAAAAAAATATATATATTAATTAAGTTTTGTTAAAACTCGATAAAAGTAAACGAGTAATAAAGAAATGCGTAAGTCCCCGACAGTGTAAAAGCGAATACTGACATGCTCCCTCACCGGAAGGCCCATTGCTTCAAGGAACTGGCCAACTACTAAAACGGTCACCATCTCAACAAAACGCCATGAGAACAGGGGAAGCAACGCTGACTTTAAGTGTGGACCCTATGTCTATGTGTAACGTTCAGAAATGGTCTCGCTGGGAAGTGAAGGCAAATGCTATTCTGTATTTCACCAAAGACGCTGCATTCATTGTGAGTTTGAACTGCTTCAACTCCTACCAAAGGTAACTTTGATTCTTTTTTGAAGTTAAATCCGTGTTCAGTGGCATAAGCGTCTGGCATTTTTTTGTTCAGCAACTGGATGTAGGAATCACATCCCCCTCTTTTTTTTTTACGCTGAGGACTGCGATTGTTTGTTGGTCATTCTAGCACATGACAGAAAGAGAGGAGGTTTCGTGTTATCCTGAAATGTACTGTGAGGATGTGCCAATTTTCCCTTAATTTTTCGATTTTCAAACAAAATCAGGGAAAACTTTAACCCGACACGTCCTCGCTTGTGTTTGTTTTTTTTGCACTGCCGAGCAGCCATTGCAGTCTGGGGTAATGGGTTGAGGAAGTGTGGATAACTGGACTGGGGTGGTCATTGAATTGTTCAGGCTTGTACTCTAAACATGTTTGAAACTTGAAATTTAGTGTTGAAGGCCGTTTAGGCCTATTCATTTTCCCTGTTGGAAAACTTCTGGCATTGTGCAGCATGTGTGGCAAGTTGGTTAATGTCTATATTTCCACTGGTTATATGTTGCTCACTGACTGCATTCCAGATCATACAGGATTAGGAGGTTGGCCCAGTGGGCATCAGGTCTTCTCTTAAACGTGTTGACATTGTGTGCCTCAGTGACTGTCTCAGGTAGGCTGTTACACAAAGACACTATCCTCTGGGAGAAGTAGGAGCTTCGTAGCCAAAAGTAAAGAAGAAAAGTAAAAAAAAAAAAAAAAAAAAAAAAAGCAGGCTAAAAAAAAAAAAGATGTTAAGAAAAGCAGCGTAGAGCAATGGTTCTGAAAGTTGGACATCCTGTTTAGCCAGCATAACACCGGATTTTGGACATAGTTTAAGCAGTCAGAATCACCACACAGTC
>JADBJO010019397.1:0-12500 GCA_016801955.1 Conus betulinus | reverse complement strand
GTCTGTGACAGCATTAACAGCCCATTTGAAAACACCTGCTATTAACTCTGTGATAGCATTAACAGCCCATTTGAAAGCACCTGCTATTAACTCTGTGACAGCATTAACAGCCCATTTGAAAGCACTGCTATTAACTCTGTGACAGCATTAACAGCCCATCTGCAAGTTTGGCCAACATTGACATGACGCTGGCTGCTGTAGCACTTGCCAGCAGCTTTTTGCTGACATTGCTTTCAACTTTAATGTGAAGTATCCCCCTGAAAACTCACTCACTTTTTGTGATGACAAGTCAGTTTCAAACTTTGGAAATCCTTAGGATCACCCCCCAGTGAAATAAAAAGGTGTGACAAAAGAGTCTGTCCGTCTGTATGCACAATAACCTGCTGGTACTGATATTACAAAAGAGTCTGTCCATCTGTATGCACAGTAACCTGCTGGTACTGATATTACAAAAGAGTCTGTCCATCTGTATGCACAATAACCTGCTGGTACTGATATTACAAAAGAGTCTGTCCATCTGTATGCACAGTAACCTGCTGGTACTGATATTACAAAAGAGTCTGTCCATCTGTATGCACAGTAACCTGCTGGTACTGATATTACAAAAGAGTCTGTCATCTGTATGCACAGTAACCTGCTGGTACTGATATTACAAAAGAGTCTGTCCATCTGTATGCACAGTAACCTGCTGGTACTGATATTACAAAAGAGTCTGTCCATCTGTATGCACAGTAACCTGCTGGTACTGATATTACAAAAGAGTCTGTCCATCTGTATGCACAGTAACCTGCTGGTACTGATATTACAAAAGAGTCTGTCCGTCTGTATGCACAGTAACCTGCTGGTACTGATATTACAAAAGAGTCTGTCCGTCTGTATGCACAGTAACCTGCTGGTACTGATATTACAAAAGAGTCTGTCCATCTGTATGCACAGTAACCTGCTCATACTGATATTACAAGCAGTTTGCACAAGGTGAATGGGAGTACAGTGAAGCCACTGCACTGATAGTTGTCTCCCTTCAGGCAGTCCAGGCACAAATTAGTTGTAAATTTTTTTTTTTTTTTTATTTTGGGGATGGACGGCTGCCAAATTTTGCTGGGAACTACCCTCATATATGTTCATTTTCTTTCTGTAATAGAAAATATCCTTATTTCAGGTGTGATTTTTTGGGGGTTCATTTTCTTATTGTAATAGAAAATATCCTTATTTCAGGTGTGATTTTTTTGGGTTCATTTTCTTATTGTAATAGAAAATATCCTTATTTCAGGTGTGATTTTTTTGTTTAGTGTTTTTTTTTTTTCTTTTTTCTTTTTTCTTCTTCTCCAAACACGCCAACTTTAAGATGCGATTTTTGTGACAGGAGGCAAAAAGATCATCATTGTTTTCTCACATGGACATTTTATGACAAGAGTATTGTTATCAGTGAGGTAAAAATTTTGATTCTGTTGCAATGTTAACATGAAAATTATTCTTTGCTGAGGAGAGCCTAAGTGAGTGCATGTGTGTCTGTAAGTTCAACAGCAATCTGCATTTCAAAACAAAAGAGTGCAGGATTTGTTGATAGGAGAGAAAAAGATTTTTTTTAAAAAAAAGTGGGGGGGGAGGGGGACAGTGGTGTGGAGAGTGGGATGGGAGATAAGATACGATAATGTTGCTTATAGCCCAGCTGACTGAGTGGGATGGGAGGGGGACAGGGGGAAAGAGGGACTGGATGAGAAGTGGGGGGAAGGGTGCAAAGGAGTGTGTGTGTGTGGGTGGGGGGGGGGGGGGGGGAAATGGGGACTCAGCACACTCACACACCACACACACACACACACACACACACACACACACACACACACACTTATATTAACATATCCTGATCTGAAGACTTCTTTGCAACTTGTTGGTCATCTGCACACTAGAAAAATATACATAAAATGACAGTTTAAGAGAAATACTACAAATTAGTCTGAAATCATAGATACATCAACTTGTGGAACAGAACACCCCATCCTCTTTCTACCCATACACCCCATACTGTTCCACCCTACCCCACAACTAACTGTTGTTTCTACCACTCACCTCTGCTGGGCTGCTGAAGTGTCCACAAAGTTATGACAGTTTCTCAAGACAGCGAGAGGGGAGGGAAAGAAGTTTGTGTTTGTATGTGGGAGGTGTGAAGGGGAGGAGGGAACACCAGTGTGTGTGTGTGTGTGTGTGTGTGTGTGTGTGTGTGTGTGTGTGTGTGTGTGTGTGTGTGCAAGAGGGGTGGAGGGCAAGGGAATAAGAAGGGGATGGGGAAGAGGGGATACACATGCACACACTCTCTCCACAATGCATAGGCATATTGTCTTGAATCTTCATTCTGGATAAATATCAGCTCCTAAAATACAAATCTCAAAGAACAAAAGCCTAGAAAGGATCACATACTTAAAAAAAAAAAAAAAAAAAAAATTTTAAAAAAAAAAAGTTTGAGTAGGTAAAACACACACACACACACACACACACACACACACACACACACACACACACACACACACACAACCAACCAACCAACCAACCAACCACCCAACCTTCAACAGTGTCCCATCACTCTGTCCAGCCTCCTTAGTTCTATTGAAAACTGATGGCAGGGAGGGTCTCATGCCAGTTTTAAATGAAGTTTGAAAAATGCCAAAATTCATGTTAAGGCCACATGTGTGGGCAGAGAATTTGGATTTTGCACAAAAAGACATATACATACATACATCATCCATGTAAACATTTTGAGGCTTAGCATAAATTAGAGCCAGCATTTCATAGTAAACTGATAATTGATCAGAAAACCAACCCCCCTACCAATCCTTTCACCTAGTTTGGGGGATTTCCACCCATGACATCATTCACAATCTTCAAATACATGACCTTTCCCTTGTCTGACTTCACATCAGGCCTTTGCACTCATCTGTGACCCTATCTGTGGGCCACTCTGGTGGTATTCCCCAAAATAGTCCCATTCCTTTGATTTCATTCTGTCAGCTTGGAACCACCGGGCTTGTCCCTTGATGGCTGTAGGAAAGAAAATGAGTAAAATCAGCTTTCAGACACACAATCAAACTCTCAAAACAATCTAATTGGGCCTTTCTATAATACCTGACTCCTTAAGCAAGGCCTTGGCACATCAATTTTGGTGTGCAGCCAGCATTCATTGTGCTGTGCATGGCCAACAGTGCTGAGGTAGGCAAAGCAGAGACTGATATTGTCACAAAGCAGTCCTGTGTGCATGAACAAGGACCCCCCCCCCCCCCCCCCCCCCCCAGCAAATCAAACATTACAGTTACAAACCTTCCTTAACAAAGCAGCACAGGAAGACAATACACACAGGTAGGTACATCCCCCCCCCCCCTCCACTGCTCGCTCTTCCCTCCTTCCTTCCCACCTTCCCCCCCCCCCCCCCCCCCCCCCCCCCCCCCCCCCCCGCCTTTTGTTTTCCATCATTTTTTCTTCCTTACATTTTTGTTACCTTTTTTATTTATTCTAAAATAAGGATTGTGAATGGACAGAGTGATGTTCTCTCTCTCTCTCTCTCTCTCTCTCTCTCTCTCTCTCTCTCTCACACACACACACACACACACACACACACACACACACACACACACACACACACACACACATATATACATAGATGCGTGTGCACACACAAACACACGCATGCATGCACACACACACACACACACACACACACACACACACACACACACACACACACACACACACACACACACACACCCCCCCCCCCCCCACACACACACACACACACACACACATATGGACCCCCCCCACCCCCCCCACCCACACACACACACACACACACATACAGTGATAAATATAGTCTACACATACACAGAGTCTACAAAGCCTGGAAACGTAACATTTTACTGCTGAAGACTGGTTAACACTGCATGAAGGTTCTGAGATAGGAAGTTTGTCTCATGCTTCTGCAGTTGGTCCCATTACTGTAAACTGCCAGGGGACATGTTTTCGGGAATGACTAAAGACAATTTGAAGCTGTGAGTTGATTGTGTGTTTATATGTAGCCCAACAAGATTGGAAAAGGCCATTGCCATTTTGGTAGCCAGATTGACCATGTTCCTGCTAACTTGCACTTCCTTTGTAACTCCTGTGTTGAAATGTCACTGCAGTGCTGCTCAGTTATCTGGCCCAGCTTCTGGTTTGCTGTGTGGGCATCGCCTGTGCCAGGTGATGGGCTGCTGTCATCTTTTTTTTTTTTTTTTTCTGGTGATGGGCACAGCATTAATCTTTGTCTCGTTATCTTTTTTTTTTTTTAATTACAAATTGGAAATAGGGAGAGGGACATGGCACAGCAAGTGGGTGGGAAAGTAATCTTGGCGCAGCCTTTTAAACTTGTTCAGACAAATCAAAGACGAACAATCTATAGTGGGGGAAAAACTGCGCAGGTTAATGATTTATTTTTGCAATGACATTAATTACAAATGTATGGTTAGATCCAGGTGATAAAACTGATTGTTTCATGTTGATATGCCAAATGGACCTTGATGTCAGGTGAACCCTGTATTGATTGTAACAGTGTTATTCAAAAACACTTCAGCCCCATAGAAATAGCAGAGACTGGTCTTATAATGTCTGTTTCTATTATTACAAATGTGTCATACAACAGAGTAGACACACTGTATGCAGTTGGTCTGGTTTGATTATTTCAGTTGTTGTTACAAATGGTGAAAGCAAATGTCTTTAAACACATCAAAATGTAGATTGTGATCGGTCAACACAATAACAGTGTTTGTTTGTTTTTATAAACTACCAGTGTATCTAAGTAAACTGTGCCTGTTTGTTTTCTATCAGGTTTGAAGAATGATTTGTTTATCAAGACAAGACACATGACTAATTTGTCTGTAAATAGTACATAAATTCTTTTTTCAGAATATGTACATAGAGCTTCAGAGTGTTGTGCACCAGCAACATTGTTGTGTGAAATGTGTACATGACGCCCACACATAAAGTTTGTGTGCCATGATGTTGTGCGCGCCTTTCACCATAATGCGGATGTAAGAAGCGGTCCATATTTAGGTAACACCAACTTCAGGAGGATCAGAAGCTAAAAATCATGCCTGTTTACACAGCCACAGTTCATTCTGAGACAGGAATGATCAGCTTTTGAGTGATTTGGAATCAAAGCAAGTGACCAGATCAGGATTCGAGGAAGAAAAGAGTACAGTCCCTGTGTCATTCAAGGTCTGATACAAGCTGCAGTCACAGAGCATGAAGAAAAATATTTTTCCGAAAATCAAACAGTGCAGTGTGCAGATGTGATCAGACAAAGAGATCTTCATTCATGGTGCAGTTCAGAAAGACTTACATGCCCCCCCCCCCCCCCCACCCCCCCCCCCTACCTCCACTACTCACTGCTTTCCACCCCACCTACCACCTTTTCTTTCCTTACCTTTTTTTTAACCCCTTTGCCCCCCCCCCCCCCCCCCCCCCCCCCCCCCCCCATTTTTATCTTTATGTTTTACTCTGGTATCACAATTGTGAATGAACAGTTCTCTCAAGTGATGTCCACATTCTCTCTCTCTCTCTCTCTCTCTCTCTCTCATAACACACACACACACACACACACACACACACATACACACACATACAGCACTTGTTAGTATTAGTATGTAACGCAAACATAGTGTTCACCAAGTGAAAGTACGGTTTAAAGCAAATTCATGATGCTTACAGCTAACAACTGTTAAAAACTGCATGAAAGCTCTGAGATGTTAGCTTCAAGTTTGTCTCATGCTCTTGTGTTTTGTGCCCTCATTTTAAAGCTGCCATCTGATGTGTCCAGTGATGATCGACAAAAAATCTGAAGCTCTGTGCATGATCAGAATACAAGTAAACTGCCAGCGTTATGTGAAGAAAAGGAAGTCTGTGTAAAAGATATAATCAGAAACCTCACAATTTTGCCCCACATCCCTGCCATCTCTAATCCACAGTGACAGTCTTCTGACTATCCCTTTCAGTGACATACATCCCCACCCTCTCAACACCCCTTCTCCCCCCCCCCCCCCCCCCCCCCCCCCCTCCCCAACACAACGTAAGACTTCACACAAACACACACACGCACACACACACACACACACACACACACACACACACACACACACACGTCAGAGAATGGGAATGATGACTTCTTGATTTAGCTTTTATTTTCCAAATTTTGAACAAAATGCCCCAGCCCTCCCCCGCATGTCTGTCTTTCAGGGGAAGCATGACTTTAGTGTTGCAGGTAGCTCTCACTGTGCTTTAACAAGTGTTAAGGCCTCTGTGAGGACACAGACTATGCAGGGGTGGGTTGATAAACCAGGAAAATGCATTAGCACTCAAGAGACAGAATTTTATATTGCAGTTTTGAGACCTCTGTGACTGTGAGGGTACAAAAACTATGATGGGGTGGATCAATAAACCAGGAAAATGCATTCACACTCAAGAGAGAATTTTATATTGCTATTTTACATACTCATAAAAAGCTGTACCAACTTAAAAAAAAAAAAAAATCAAGAATGTTTTTTAAAATTTTAAGGCTAAATGAGCCGTGTCTCCCTGATGAGTTTCCGACCCAGCGGACGAAAGGCCTCGGAGCAGGCAATACAAATATATCTGCCTTTTAAAAAGGGATTGCGATGGTTCCCTTATGCAGCCAGTGAAGAGTTTTCATATTTTCTTAATTTCATTTTCCCAGTTTTTACATCTTCAACCTCCTGCTGCCCCCCCCCCCCCCCCCCCCCCCCCCCCCCCCCTTCTGTAAGTTCAAAGTTTTGTCAAGTCATTACTATGAAGACAATTTAGTTGTTGGCCTGCGCTTGTTTTTCCCCCACTATTAGATTGTTCGTCTTTGTATTTGTCTGACTTTATTCAAGTTTAAAAGGCTGTGCCAGTCTTGAATAAAAGTTACTCTGTGTTAGGTTTCCTTATGGGAGCAAAGACTACCCCACTTATTTACTGTTCATTGTTTGCTGTTCCCTGCCTCATTTCATTTCCGATTTAAATGAGATAGTTTATAAATTGTCACCTTAAAAGTAAAGAGTCCAGTATATGATAATACAACACTCACTTTAATGTCAAAACCAAAGTCACTGTTGTCTTTAAGCAGCCAGAGTTCAGCTTCAGCTGTAATCTGCTGCAATCAGTATGTCTTTTATAATCTGCATCCTGCATCAGGATAGATTCTGAGTACACTCTGCTGCAGTCTGTTGATAATAGTGGGCACCATACATCAGGGTATGAAATCTGGTTCAAATCAAAGGGTCAGTCCATTATTACCAGTATTCCAGACAGAGTCTGAGTCTGCAGAGTCTGTTGTAATCCTGGTCATCACTTTTTATGGCCTTCTTGATATTGAAGAGCTTTAACTTTAAGACACAGTAGTAAAGATGCAAAATCATTTTCCATACTTAAAACATAATGCAATAGATGTTGAATAACCAACTGCAGCCGGTGAATATAATCTTAAACATGCTCACTTGATTTTCTTTTTTTTTCTTTTTTTTTTTTTTTTTTTTTTTTTTTGTCTTTCATCTTCCAAGCCAACTCAAACAGGCATTGCACCCACACGGCTCATTCCAGCTCCCCATCCACAGCAACAGTGTGGCTCATCCCGCCAAGCCTTAGCCCCAACACGACAATTTACAGGGAGCAGTCGATGCCTTGTCATGAGGTGACCCACAAGAGATGACCCACTGTTGCCCAGTCACTTTGGTGGTGTTCCGTGGTGCTTGTTCTGATCTGCCGAACAGCCACGACACCACCCAGTAAGCCCCCCACTGACAACTGAGTTGTGGAGCCAGCTTGACTGAGCTCTCCCTCCCAAGAAAGCAATTCTGCCCAGTGACAGTATCCATGATTTGCTAATACCGGTGACCCCAACAGGACTTCACCAATGACTTACTTGACTTAATCCTCTTCGCTCCAACGGGAGCAATTTACGGCCTTCACTGCAGATTTCCAACGTATGCTGCCTTGGGCTGCCCGTTTTGCCTCACCCCAGGGACAGTTGATGGTAATCAGCTCACTGTCCAGCGTGACCTAAGCCATGTTGTCACTGGGCGGCCTCGCTTTCTCTTTCCTTGAGGGTTCCAGTCCAGTGCCTGCTGTGTGGTGTTGTCCGGGCCTCGGCGTAGGATGTGTCCGATCCACTTCCACTTTCGGATTCTGAAGGTGTCTCTGATTGGTCTCTGATTTGTCCGGTGCCATAGCTCCTCATTGGCAATTCTGTCAGGCCACCTGATGCGGAGGATCCGCCGCAGGCATGTGTTGATGAAGACCTGCAACTTGTTCTCCAGCCCTTTGGTGAGTCACCAGGTCTCCGAGACATACAGCAGCACAGGTCTCACGTTGGTGTTGAACAGTCTCAGTTTGGTGTGAAGATGGACGTATGCGCTCCTCCAGATGGGCTTGAGGGTGGTGAAAGCAAATCTTGCCTTGGTTATTCTGGCCCTGATGTCATCATAGTACATCCTGTCTTGTTGACGATGCTTCCTAGGTAGGTACATTTCCCAGCATCTTCTGTCTGTTGTTCCCCTAGGCGAATTGCTTCAGCCTGGCTTGTGTTGGCTCTCATGGTCTTTGTCTTCTTGGCGTTGATCTCCAAGCCCGTGTTACTGGCTGTGCTGCGGAGGCTCTCGGTCTTCTTGTGCATGTGGTGGAGGATGACTTCACCAATGGGTGGAGAGGCAATCAACACTGAGGTCTGCGACTGTAAGAGAAGGGCATGAAGGGCTGCAGACTATGAGGCTTTCTCTTAAAGAGGGTTTCACAGTGGGGCCAGTGTAGGCATAAACTGCAACATTACAAAAAACCCAAACAGAAAAAAACGGAATTACTGAGCCGCCAAACAAAGGAACAAATTCTCCACAGGCACAATGCATCTTGACTTATTGGGTCTTCTTAGGCTGTACAAACAGTATTCAAAATGATCAAAGCAAAAGATGAACAATCACTTATTTTACTCTTTGATCTGATCTGGGTGAAAATGGCGGCGCGGTTGAAAAAACTACTGAATGAAGCTGTAGAGAAGGGGGGGGGGGGGGGGGGGGGGGGGGGCTTTAACAATAGTAGCTTGCACAAGTAATTGCAGTGAAGTGAAATAATAAAAAATGCTGATATGATATAGTGATATAAACAATAATTTGTTGATAGTAATAGTAATTTCATAATGGTAATAATAGAAGAAGAAGAGGAAGAGCAAGAAGAATGCCTACAATACTAGTTATGAGTCGTATTAATAAGCAGAAGAGCAAGACTATAGAAAATAGGATAGATAGTAAGATGAAACCTAAGAAATCAGTGATAGTTAAAACTAACTCTGCTGCTACTGATGACAATTACGGTGATAGAAACCATAATTATAATAATGTAGAGAATTTGAAAAGTGAAAATGTTGTAATAATAGAAGCAATGATAATGCTAATAATAATAATGATGATGATGATGATGATGATGATGATACTACTACTACTATAATTATAATGATAATAATAATAATTGTAATATAAAAATGAGAATAATAAATGATAATGATGATGATAGTACTTCTGCTACTACTACAATTACTACTACAAGTAGCACACACAGTGTTGGAGCAATAACAGGAGAATGTATGTTTGATTTTGAATGCGTCTTTGGGGCCATGCATGATGGCGTCTGGCTTTGGGTTTTGAGCAGAGGAAAGTACCAGGTGATTTCGTTGTGTGTGTGTGTGTGTGTGTGTGTGTGTGTGTGTGTGTGTGTGTTTTTTCACTTTGTTATGCACAAGTAGGTCTTTGAGGTTATTACTGTCTTAGAGAGTAATCATGGGTTTGGTCTCAAAGGCAGGTTTATGATCTACAATGTGCCAGTTGATTTGAACATGTTGCTTGAAAATATATTATTTGTAAGAATCTACATTTAGTGCCTTTAAATTTTGAATTGTATAGAAATTTGCTGAATCTCATGCACAGAAAATATTTGTCATTGCTGAAACAGTAACTGCAGATTTGATTTCAAGGATGTAGTATTGATTGTAGACATTCTGTTTCATTTTTTAGGCATGGGGGGGGGGGGGGGGGGGGGGGGGGGGGGGGGGGGGGGGGGGGTTAGGCACCAGGAACAAATCCTTTGTTTAAAATGTACATTATCTGGGGCATCATTTTTTCATATTAAAAATTTTTTAAATCTGGGTTATATATATTTAACTCTTAAGCAGTTTCTCTTAGAAATGTGTAGTGTTATAGATGGTGTTGTTTAGTGAATTTCCTTTGAAGAAATGACTGATTCAGTTAATGTGAACTTTGGAGGGGCCCATTTTTGATGTATGAACAATGGAGAACAGCAACAATGTTGGGCCTGAATAGCTCAGTTGGTAGAGCGGCAGACTTGTGATCCTTGTGATCCTGGGGATGTGGGTTCAAATCACGGCTGGGGCATTTCTGTACAGGGGATTTATCTCTCGGAGTTAACATTGGTTCTGACTCTGTTTCCCAAAAAGTCCTTCAAATAAGACTATAAAGTGAGGTTCTGTGTAGGAATACATGTATAACATCATGCACACGGGTCAAATTGACAGTAGTGCCATCTGTTCAAGGGCTTTCATTGTTACTTTTTTTTTGTAAGCGCAAATCATACTTCAGCTAATGTATGTTTCCCTTCTGATTGGTGGGATTTATCTGTTGATAACATTGGTGACGACTGCCCTGTACTTTCTTCTGTGTGAGCAGTGTCTCTCAGAATCCCTTTATAGGTCATTAGATTTAACATCTGTTAACATGATGTCCATTCTGGCCTAGTTTTTCCTTCCCACGGGTAACCATCTAGCTTTCTATCTTCAAATTACTCTTTTCATTTTCATTTTCCCAGTTTGATCCAAGTTTATCAGTGATTTCATATAGCCATTTAATCATTAGTGTTAAATGAATAATTATTCTCCGGAAACATTTTCTCCCCAGATCTGTCCTCTGCTTTTCTGTCTGTAGTTTCTGCAGTCCTGTATGAAAGCATCAGTGATTGCATTTCAGTTAGCTTGGTCGTCCTCTTCTTGTCCCTGAACACTATGAGAGTCACTCTAGGGCACCACACTGAAAGACAGATCACCAGGTATTCCTAGTTCCATACTAAGGTTTGGTTCACTGCCAATGCATTTCTGTCCATTGTAAAATGATGCCAGGCCATTGTTTTCAGTCACCCCCACCGTCTCCCTCCTTCAACAGTTCCGTGGAGGATTGTTTGAGCAAGGCCACAGAATCTGATGACATGGCCACACACTGACATGCTTCTTTTCCTGAGTGATGGCAGTAGTTCATTATGCGGTCCCATGTGCTGTTGAATGTTTTGATGCAGTTGTTCTTCAGTGATATGCTGAGAATATCTGACATTTAGTATCTATGTGATAAAGACATTTCCATCTTCTTAGCTGCAAGAGTCTGTGTGGCATGCTCACAAGAACATAGAATTGACCAGTGTAGGCAACAGCCTGATCCTCGGTTTCATGGATAATTTTCAGAGTTGTTTCATACTGGATTTAGTCTGGACTGCACTGGTATTTTCTATGCTGCGCATCCAGTGTGGATTCCTCATTGCTACAGGTGGATCACAGACAAATGAAGTGTTGAACAGTTTCTACCTTCTGTCCATGGGCAGTTATCTCAGAACTGATGGTGATGTGTCTGGTCATCCGTTCCACTTCTTGATGCTCAAGTCCATGCCATAACTTGTTTGTTTGTTTGTTGTTTGTTTTTTCAGTCTTCGAACAAGCATGGCATGTCCATGCTCGATCACAGTTTGCCAGGCCATCAATGTTATCAGAAAAGATTGAAGATGGGTGATGGTCCTTCCTGGGATGCTGACTGTGAAAACATCATTTTCGCGTGAGCGATGATATACATCACAGAAATGTATTGAAAAGTGTGGGGGAGAGAAGGCAGCCCTTAATGAACTCCAACAGAAGTGAGGAACTGCTGTCCAGTAACACCCTGTGTCAGCATTGGGTAGGTCGCTTAGGAATACTGCTGCTGGATGGTGTTAAGTTTATGCCCCAGTAAATCTCCTCATAGTAACCCATAGTGCCTACTTCTGGACTCTGTTGATTGCCTTCTGGAGGGCTATGAAGACAATTGTTTTTATGAAGGGTGTATAGGTGAAAAGCTCTCTTTGATGGTACTTTTGTTTTTGTGGAATCCAGCCTGTTCTTCAGCAGTAACAGTGCCTGCTTGTGGCTGTAATCAGTTCAGGTGGTGGGTGATCACTACCGTCAGTACCAGTGTCTGCTTCTGTAAACATCCTGGTTCTTCACGACATACAGTCTATGGCTGTGGTACTGCCCTGTCCATCATGGTGATGCTTTAGTTTTGCCGAGAGTGAAAAAGCAAGGTGTTTTTATTCCCTGCTGTATTGGCTTTAGCAGACGGTGGAAGGTGTAATCTTGTATCTTTAACAGTCTCGTCATATTCAAAGGCTGGTTCTAACAGTGGCACAGG
>JADBJO010019396.1:8831-33350 GCA_016801955.1 Conus betulinus | reverse complement strand
AGCAATTAAGAAAGTGGAGCAGTCGTATCGTGTGACACTGTACAACAGATCTATAAGTAGCATTGTCACAGGACGACAGTCATGTCATGTCATTCATGTCACGTATTTAGTATGAGAATCAGCGTTCATTTGCACACACAGTTTGACATGTTATTTTTGTGTTAATGTTGTTGCTAACCCCCACCCCAACACCACCCCCCCATCTATCTCGGCCCTCCCTGAACCTTCTCTCCTCTAAATAATGCATACACTGATCACTTGACGTTCTGTGTTGTTCTGATCCTCTGTTAACAAAACTGGTGTCTGTTACCCTCCCCCCCCCCCCCCCCCCCCCACCCCCCCCCCCCCCCTTCGTTTCTCTCCCCCCCCCCCTCCTCTGCCATCTGCACCCACCCACCCATCCACCCCCTCACCCTATCCCAAACACGCACAGATAATCAACGTCGATATGTGAGAGAGGACATGTTTGCATGGAACTGTTCGATCAAGATTTTCTTGACTGGCGCCAGCCCGTTGTGCTGGTTGTTGTTGTTGTTTGTTCACTTTGATCTAAAGGAAATCTTTTAGTTCTGGTGTACTGATCTACGGCCAATCATTTATCTTCTCTGTCGTGCTTTGGGTACGATTGAGTAGGGAAAACGAAAACAAACAAACAAACAAAGAAGAAACACAACAAAAATCTTCAATGAAACATATAAGCAATAGCATATCAAAACATATACCTAAACGGATAAATACGTCTTTTAAAGGTGCGCGCGCTTGCTTGTGTGTGTGTGTGTGTGTTTGTGTGTGTGTGTGTGTGGGTGTGTGTGTGTGTGTGTGTGTGTGTGGTGTGTGTGTGTGGTGTGTGTGTGTGTGTGTGTGTGTGTGTGTTGTGTGGTGTGTGCAGTGCGCGCGGTCTCTCCCGTCTTTGTGTGTATGTATGTGTGTCTGTGTGTTTCATATTCGTCCGATTACGTATATGTTTTTCATACGTCATCGCCTATACGTATCTATTGTCTTCGTAGTATATGTCACAAGTCCTGAAGATGAGCGAAACGTTGAAGATATTTGTTTTGTTTGTTGTTGAATTGTTTTTGTTGTGACTGGGCGACAGCCTGTTGTAGTGGTGTTCTTCTTGTGTTTTAGTTTGGTCAAGAAGAAGGAACTTTGGTATCGGTGTGTGTGTGGTGTGTGTGTTGTGTGTGGTGTGTGTGTGTGTGTGTGTGTGTGTGTGTGTGTGTGTGTGGTGTGTGTGTGTGTGTGCGCGCGCGCGCACATACACACTTGTCTGCGCGTGGTCTGTCGCGTGTTTGTGTGTATGTATGTTTGTGTGTCTGTGTGTTCATATTCGTTCGTCGATTACGTACGTATATGTTTTCATATACGTTATCGCATATATGTATTTATTTGTCTTTTGTTTTTTTGTCACAAGTCCTGAAGAAGATGAGCCAACACGTTGAAGATTTTTTTTGTTTTCTGTGTTGTTGAATTGTTCTTCTCGTGTTTTAGTTTGGTCAAGAGGAAAGAACTTGGTATCGATGTGTGGGTGTTTGTGTGTGTGTGTGGTGTGTGTGTGTGTGTGTGTGTGTGTGTTTCTCATTTTACTTATAAATGTAAAACGTCTCCCTGTTTCATTTTATCCTTTAAGATTTTTATTCATCGAGATGGTATTTGTATCGGTTGTCGTTTCTCTCTTTAATATTATTACGTTTTTTGTTTGTTTGTTTTTTTTAAATGTCAGTACAACAATGTTAATCTGACAGTAAATGGTTCCAGTCAGTCAGTGTGTGTGTGTGTGGTGTGTACGTACGTTTTGTTTGTGTAGGATGACGCAGCCTGTCAAGTGCGAAACCTCTTGAGCAACCAGAACTGTTCCAGCCCACTGAGGAAAAGGGATGTGGTCCTGAAAAGGACCTGAAATTGAAAATGGAAGCCGGTGTGGAGCAAGGAAGACAGGCGTGCTTAAGCCTTTGCCACCCTGGGGCCCTTGGTCTGGCTGCGACTGACTTCTCTTGGGCAGGAGCAAACGCGCCTGGATGTTGGGTCAGCACACCACCCCTGTGTGCGATGGTGACGCCTGACAGGAGTTTGTTTCAGCTCCCTCGTCGTTACGGATGGCCAACTGCAGGTGACTGGGGGATGATCCTGGTCTTTTTGTTGTCGCGGCGGGCGTGCAGCGTTTTCCTCCCTGCCAGCACTTTCCAGCACTTTCTGCCAGCTCCGGCGGCGGCCAGATACTCTCGAGCACAGTCGGCCAGGTAGAGTACGGAGCATCCTCCGATCCGGCACCTACACGCGCTCGGCATAGTTTTGCCCCTTTTGTTTCAGCGCAGGAGACGACGATGGATACGACCCCACGGGGAACTGAAGTCCGGGCTCGGGAAAAGAACGGGACTTGCTGCTCTTTTCCCTTTGACTTTTTCCCCTTGACTCCTTTTGCCGCGCGACCAGACATGATGACGATGACGAGCGGGTACAGAACGTGTCTCTCGTAGCAAAGTGTTGTTGGTCGCTTTCAGCAAGCGAGTGTGGGCCCCGGTTACGGACGGACGCATGTGAATAGAGCCTCGCTGACGGCCCTGCCTTGTGCGACAGGAAAACCAACGGCGGTTCACGCCGTGAGGCGCGCAGCCGCCGAGCGAACTCAGCCACTATATAAATTCCCACGCCCCGGGGTCGGCGGCGGCATTTCTCGACAGAGCAAACGGACTGTAGTCGAAAAGCATGCCACCGAAAGTGAGCTCGAAAGGCGCCAAGAAGGCCGGCAAGGCCAAGGCCGTCCGCACCGGGGACAAGAAGCGCAAGAGGAAAAGGAAGGAAAGCTATGCCATCTACATCTACAAGGTGCTGAAGCAAGTGCACCCAGACACTGGTATCAGCAGCAAAGCCATGTCTATCATGAACACAGCTTCGTCAACGACATCTTTGAGAGAAATCGCTGCCGAAGCTTCCAGACTGGCCCACTACAACAAGCGCTCTACTAACCATCACCAGGCCCAGCCGCGAGATTCAAACGGCTGTGCGCTTGGCTGCTGCCGCCAGGTGAGCTGGCCAAGCACGCCGCGTCAGTGAGGCACCAAGGGTGGCGGTGACCAAGTACACCAACAGCAAGTAAACCTGCGCGCGTCTGCTTGTCCTCCCAAATCGACCCCCAAACCCGGACTAACTGTGCCCTTTTCGAGGGCCACGCCATTTTTCCTGAGCGGGATGGTTTCGTGTCTCGTTGCTGCTCCAAAGAGTCGTCGTTGACGCACCCCCTCTTCGCCCTTTCGTTTGATCGTCTCGTTGATAATAACGATAGCCTAGTGTGATGTGACACGGAAGAGATGACCCACAGAGATCCACCAAGAAAAGGCAAAGAGAGAGATAAGTATAGCAAAAAGAAAAAAAAAGAGCCCAGCAAATAGCGCAACACAAGACAGTTGCAGTCGTGCCCTCCGACAGATCTATATTTGCATTGTCCACAAGGCATGTCCATGTCATGCCATGTCATTTAGGTATTTGGTTCTGAAGATCAGCGTTTTTCATTGCACACAGTTTTTGACAGTGTTATTTTTCATGTGGTGTCGTGTTGTTTCTTCGGGTTTTCTATTGGATTTGGGTGTGCATGTGGTGTTTATGTTGGTGTTGTTGTTGTTCTCTTGTTGTTGTTGTCTTTGTTTTTTTGCAGCAGTCTCGTTTGGCCAAAGTGGTTTTGAAAATGTGTGGTGGCAGAAAGAAAGAAAGACACACGTCTAGGCTGCTGCAGATGGGGAAGGGTGGGAGAGTGTGTGTGGCAGAAGCTACGTTTGTTGAGCCTTGAACAACAGACAGACTGACTGATGTGTTGATGGCATGCTCAAAAAAATAAATCAGGTAAATAAATTGAATAAAAACAAAACAAAACAAAACAAACAACAAACAACAACAACAAAAAAATATATATCTATATAAATCAGTGCACTATAGGACATTTCATGCTCTCACTTCTCTTGCCTTTTTGTAGTAGAAAATGTGTGGATCGTCAGAGAAAAGAATAACACACACACCCACACACCCCCACCCCAAAAAAAAGCCCAAAAAAAAAACAACAACAACAAAAAAAAAAAACATGCAGATCAGGGAAACGAACCCTGGTCTCTCCGCCCCGTTGGGACAGGTGTCGACACGTAATGTTAACTAGACTACCGAACAAGTATCAGAGGTTTGTGAAAGGCCCACTTAAGCTTATAAAAGAAAGACACCAGCGTGTAGGCTGCTAGATCGTGGGAGGGTGGGGGAGTGCTTGCAGAAACTACGTGGTTGAGTTGAACACACGGGCAGACCAGACTGATGTGGTGGATGGTGTGACTGGCGCATGGGAGCAGAATAATAAGCTGGAGCGAGCCTTGATTCAAGCGGCAGGCAGGCAGGCCGGCAGGCAGGTGTAGATCAGGAACACAGGCTAGATTCAGAGCAGAACAGATGGACGGTGGTGGTGGGTGGGCTGAGGAATCTGGACACAAGATTGGCGGCGGCGTCGTCGTCACTAGCAGCCGCAGGCAGCATTCAGCAGGCCGCCGTCCAGGATGAGGGAGGGGAGGGGGGTGGGAGGGGGAGGGAGGGTGGTTCGTGGTGCTACCGCGGTGTGAATCAGAGTGGCATATATGGTAGATATATTATATAGGGTCCGGAAAAGAATCCTTTATATAAGAGACTTGCGGCCCCCCTGATCGACTGGTGTTATTATCCAATCGTTCGAAAGTCTGGCACCATCGTAGAAATGATTGGTCTAGATCAACACAACCTCACCTAATGCCAAGGACAACGTCAATGTCAAGGCCTGATATTTGTTCCGATTTGGGGGGCTCGGGAGAGCGAAAACCACACACCACACACACACACACACACAACCACACACAACACACCACACCCACACACACACCACACACACAGAGAGAAAAGAGTACCGACCCACATTCCTTCGCATAAACTTGCTGCTGTTTGTTAGTTCCTTCCATTTCCTTCTTCCTTCACATGATTATCCCTCCACCCACCCTCTCACTCCCATCCTGCTCTCTCTGCTTGCTTCCAATGGGCTGGGGGAGAGAGAGAGAGGAGAGGAGAGGGATAGAGGGGTGCGGTGGTGGGTGGAGGTGGCTGGGCTTGCTTGTTCGCCGGGCGAGACCGGGCGGGCGGCGCTGCGTTATGTTTGATTGGATCGAAGGGAAAAGGCGCTCCCTGAACGTTGATTTGGTAGAAAGTCAGAGTGCCGCGCGCGCACGGGACACACGTACACGGGCGCACGGACTACTATAGTGCCTATAAAGTAGGCTTGAGGGGGCGGGCGGAGTGGTTTATTTGTCTCTCTGAGGCTTGATCGTTGAAGAAGACAGCCAAGTGACTGACTGATGACCATGTGCTCGTAGCCTGACAACTGGGCGCACGTAAGTTCTCGGGAGGCTTGTACGTAAGTCCCTGCGCTGGGAGGGAAGGCTCCGCGCAAGCAGCTGGCCACCAAGGCTGCCAGAAAGAGTGCTCCTGTTCTACGCGTAGGTCTGTGAAGAAGACCCCACAGATACAGGCCCTGGCACAGTGGCTCTCCGTGAGATCCGCCGTTACCCAGAAGAGCACGGAACTGCTGATGATCCGTACGGCGGTCCTAACTGCCCTTCCAGCGTCTGGTCCGTGAGATCGCCCAGGACTTCAAAAAAAACCGACCTGCGTTTCCAGAGCTCCGCCGTCATGGCCCTGCAGGAGGCCAGGCGAGGCCTACCTGGTCGGACTCTTGAGGACACCCAACCTGTGTGCCATCCACGCCAAAGCGTGTCACCATCATGCCCAAAGGACAATCCAGGTCTGGCACGCCCCGTATCCGTGGGGAGCGTGCTTAAGTTCGCTCTTTGGCAGCAGCCCTCTTTTCTTCTCCTTTACATCATCAGGTCCTTTTCAGGACCACCTTCAACTTCTCAGGTGGGCCTGGTCAGTCTCGTTGCTTGCTTGTAAAATGACCAGTGGCTCGAATAGCTCACAAGATTTAAAACACAAAACACAAAACCAAAACACAACAAAAATCTACAACAACCTTTCCATCAAGGCATTCTTCACGACTTGTCACATAGACAGAATCAAAAAATAAAAAAAAAAACGTACATCTATAGGCTATGACGTAAATAAACATACGTGTGTGTGTGTGTGTGTGTTGCACATTCTTCCACTTACAAATTTTACGGTGTAATTCAAACAGAAAAGAAAAAAAAAATGCAAAGCGTATAAACGTACTCTTACTCCCACTCAGTACGGTAGTTTCAAAAAAAACAAAACAAAACAAACAAACAAACAACCAACAAAAAAGAAAAAGAAAAAAGAAAAGAAAGAAAGTGTATATACAACCAATTCAGTCACTATAGCACTTTCTCCTTGTTGTGTTTGGATGTTTGTGTGTGCATTTTCGTCCGTTTATAAATTTTTATTTATTTATTTTTTAAAACGGTGGAATTAAAGAAATTTAAAAAAAAACAAAAACAGAAAAAAGAAACAACAAAGGAAGGAGGGAAGAAAGAAAGGAAAAGAAAAGACACTCGGGTAGTACACATCATTACCAAGAACGGTTTTCGTCAGTGTCGTGCTGACTGCCGCCTGACCGACTTTTTGGCACTGGACAGCACAGACTGAGGCGAGCGGCATGGGCCGAAGGTGTTGGCACACACGAGACTGACACCAGGCTACACAGTAGTCTCTTCAACACACGGACAGACTCAGGAGGAGCAGTATCAACACCGGCGCAGACACGGGATGAAAATGGTGTCAACATGGGCCAGGGTAAACTGATCTAAAAACAACAACAACAACACAACAACAACAAAACTTGATCTGGGAGCTGTTCACACAGTTTCGTGATGTTGACAGATATTGGTGTGTACACACGCACACACGCGCGCGCGCGCGCAGCTGCACCGGCACACACACACACACACACACACCCACACACACACACACACACACACACACACACACACCACACACACACACACACACACACACACAGAGAGAGCAGGGTAAAAACTGACTTGTTGGGCACTGCCACAAGACATGAACACATGGGGTGAAAAAGCATTGGTATACACGAGACTGACACCAGGCTCCACAGTATGTCTTCAACACGTGGACAGACTCAGGCTGAACAGTATTAATACTGGCCAGACACGGGATGAATAGGTGTCGACACGGGACAGACTAAAACTGATTTAAACAACAACAACAACAACAACAACAACAAAACAACAACAACAAACAAACAGATCTGGGAGCTGTTCACAGTTTCGTGATGTTGACAGATGTTGGTGTGCACACACGCACACAACCCACACACGCGCGCGAGCACACAGGCACACGTACGTAGACAGGACTCGCGCGCTCGCGCGCGCGCGCGGGGCGCGCCGCGCGCGCGCGCACACAACACACACACACACACACACACACACACACACAGAACACAGAAGAGACACGAGGTGGTCAGTGTGTCATGCACAGAGTTTACATCACAGGACAGACAGACACACAGCAGGGTAAACTGATTTAAAACAACAACAACAACAACAAAACCTGATCTGGGAACAGATATTGGTGTGTGCCCACACACACACAACACACACACACACACACACACGCATGTCACGCACACGCATGCACACGCACACACAACACACACACACACACAGCACACACACACACACACACACACAACACACACACACATTGGTGGGTGGGTTGAACAGTAGTGTACTGATCTACAGCCGATCATTTCTCTGCCGTGTGGTGCTTTCGCTACGATGGAATTTAAAAATAAAATGAAATAAAAAAAAGCACTTCAACGAAACGCATAGGCAATGACGTATGAAAACATATACGTAACTGGACTGCATTCGAGATGGAAAAGGCTGTGCCAGTCTTGAATCAAAAGTTAGTTTGTGTTTGTTTACCTCTGCAGCTTTTGCTGTGTAGGTTATGTCCAGTTTGGGTGTGTGTCAAAGGTTGCTCAAAGGTACAGGCTGTAAAGTACTGTTCAGAGAACAAACGTACGTACTTAGTCACGAAGGTACTAAATGCTGTAGAAGCAAACAAAATAAAAAGCAAGCAAGCAAGCTGTAACAGTGATAGTGATGAATAATATGAGAAATCAAGACTCAACCATGTGTCAATGCACTGGAGTCAGTGTCACACACACACACACACACACTCAAACACCACAACAACACCAACCAGCCAAACTCTGCAACGAAAATGCCCAGCACACTTGGGAAGTAATGGTAGCCCTGAAAAGGGCTTTTTTTTGTTTGTGGTCGTTTTCTTTCGGTGAAGAGACTGGTAGAAGGGCTGCCGACGGCGGTGTCTAACCTCCAAAACCCGTACAGTGTGCGGCCCTGGCCCGGCGTTTCAAGGCGTAGACGACGTCCATAGCCGTGACAGTCTTTCTCTTGGCGTGCTCGGTGTAAGTGACGGCATCACGGATAACGTTCTCTCCAGGAACACCTTGAGCACACCACGGGTCTCCTCATAGATGAGGCCTGAAATACGTTTGACACCCACCACGACGTGCCAGACGACGGATAGCTGGCTTAGTGATACCCTGGATGTTGTCGCGCAACACTTTGCGATGACGCTTGGCGCCGCCCTTCCCCAAACCTTTACCGCCTTTGCCTCGTCCAGACATGCTCGCTGTTCACTTCGTCAACTGAAGACTGAACTATGAAACGCCCGACCGACCTTGACCGCCGCTTATATTAGGCGCTACCGACATCAAACGACCATCAACGAAAAATTTTTTCACGTCGCACTCGCTGCGCTTCTTCTCCAATCAAAACGCAGCCGTGGCCCGTCCAATGGAGGGGAAGCACTGGCGGCAGCCGTGGCCTCGACCCTGCTTGTTCAGTGGTGGCGTGGGTGCGTTGGGCAAGGCCAACCTGGGCGCTCCTCGCTGACTTTCTCTTGTCTGGCTGTACAGATGAAAAACACCTTTTTTTTTTTTTTTTTTTTTTTACTCTTCTTTTCTTTTTTTTTTTTAAGTACCAAAATAAAAAAAAACAACAAAAAAATTCTCCTCTATCTAATGAGAGAGAGAGAGAGAAAACACACACACACACACACACACACACACACACACACACACACGGCGAAAGAGCATTTTGTGTGTAAGACAAAAGAAAAAGAGGAAAAAAAAAAAAAGAAAAAAAAAAAAACCCCTTTACCGGGATAGGACATGAACCAATCGGTCGCTCCGCGTGACAGGCGGAAACACTAACCAAGTTGCACCATTGCACAATTGTCATCCACCGCAAAGCTCTCTCGCAAATTTCGCCTCTACGTAAGTTTATAAAGAAAAACACAGCGGATAAGCTGCCAGATGAGGGAAGGTCGAGAGACTGCATGCATGCAGAAACTACGTTTGTTCAGTTGAAGCACCACACAGACAGACTAATGTGGTGATGGTATGCATGACGCGGGAAACAGAACAATAATCTCGATGCGAGCCTTGATCCAGCGGCAGGCTGGACGGCAGATGTAGATAAGCAGACAGGCTAGCTTCAGAACAGAGGCACAGCAGATCGACCGGCGGTTGGGGTGGGCTATCTTTTGATTTTTTTTTTTTTAAACAAATAAAAAACCTACAACTCTGCACAATCCCAAGAGACGGAGAGACAGACAAGAGAGCCGGCGAAAGAGCGGTCGAAACGGCGCGCGATCGGAAGAAAAGGGAAATAATCTGACACTACAAGACACTGAACACATGGCTGAAAGGTGTTGGTACACACGAAACGAGACCCGACACCCAGGCTACACAGACTCAGGCTAAACAGTATCAACACTGGCCAGACAACGGGATGAAAACGTATCGACACGGGGGACAGGGTAAACTGATTTCAAACAACATCAACAACAACTACAACAACAAAACAACAAACTGATCTGGGATGCTGTTCATAGTTTCCTGATGTTGACATTGTGGTATACACATCTGCGCGAGCGCACGCGCGCGTACGCGCGCATCGTACATACATACGTACGTACGGTACGCACACACCGCACGCACGCGCGCGCGGGCACACACACACACACACACACACACACACAACACACCAACCACACACACAACACACACACACACACACACACACACACAACACATCACACACATTGGTGGGCTTGTGAAAAGTGGTACACACAGACACAGCAGGGTGGTAAACCGACTTGTTGGCACTGACAGTAGACACTGAACACATTGGCTGAACGGTCTGGGTACACACGAGACTGACACACAGGCTACACATTAGTCTTCTTCAACATGGGACAGACTCAGGTTGAACAGTATCAACACAGGACAGACACGGGATGAAAAGGTTGTCGACACGGGACAGGGTAAACTGATTTAAAACAACAACCACAGCAACAACAACAAACTGAAGTGGGAGCTCTTCACAGTTTCGTGATGTTAACAGATGTTGGTGTGCACACACGCACACGAACGTTGGCGCGTGCGTTAGCACGCACGCACGCACACAGCACCACACACACACACACACAACACACACCACACACACCACACACACACACACCACACACACACACACACACAACACACACACACACACACAAACTCATACTCGAGCACTTCGTACACACATGCATTCACTCTCTCAAAAACACACGCATACACGCACACATACGCGCACGCACATACACATCCACGCCCATTCAGGATACACTTCGGTGCTCGCACCCCCGATCCGTCGGAGTGCAACAGCAGTGGCCGCAGAAATCCACCAGTCGGACATCGACACAAGTCTGAGCAAGCTTATAGACAAAAAGTATTTCGGAAGGATGTGTTCCATCAAAACGGATGATGTAAGTGTGCTGCTGTGTGAATCAAACGACGTCGTTCAAGAATATTCACACACACACACACACACACACACACACACACACACACACACACACACACACACACACACACACACACACACACACACACACACACACATTGGTGGGCACACACATTGTGTGGCTTGTGAACAGTGGTAAAACAGACACAGCAGTGTTAACCGACTTGTTGGCACTGCCACAAAACACTAAATACATGGGCTGAAAAGTTTTGATACACACGAGAACGACAACCAGGCTACACAGTTGTCTTCGACATGGGACAACCTCAGAGGATGAAAATTATCAACACAGGACAGACACGGGATGAAAAGGTGTCGACACGGAACAGGGTAAAACTGATTTAAAGCCCCTAAAGGCAACAGCACAACAACAACAACAACAACAACAACAACTGATCTGGAAGCATACACGCATACGCACATGGGGCGCTCGCGTGCCGCGTGCCCGCGCGCGCCCGCGCGCGGCAGCGAACCCGCGCGCGCGTACCACACACAACACACACACACAGCACCACACACACACACACACACACACACACACACACACCACACACACACAAACACACAACGCACATACATTGGTGGGGCAACAACTGCGAGATAACGCACCGCATGCGAGGAAACACAAAAATCCGTGATCGTCTCCCTTATTTCTCTCTCTCTCTCCTCTCCTCTCTCTCTCCTCTCTCTCCTCTCGTCTCTCTCCGCTCTCTCTCTCTCTCTCTCCTCTCTCTTCTCTCTCTCTCCTCTCTCTCTCTCTCCCCTCTCCTCGTCCTCTCTCTCCTCTCTCTCTAGGGTAGTTAGTATGTATGGTAGGTATCAATACATCATGCACCCTACACCCCCCACCACCACCACTCCATCTGTCCAAGAAAAAAAAAAAAAAAAAAAAAAGCAAAGCAATTAAGAAAGTGGAGCAGTCGTATCGTGTGACACTGTACAACAGATCTATAAGTAGCATTGTCACAGGACATTCATGTCATTCATTCATGTCACGTATTTAGTATGAGAATCAGCGTTCATTTGCACACAGTTTGACATGTTATTTTTTGTGTGTTAATGTTGTTTGCTAACCCCCACCCCACCACCCCCCTCTATCTCGGCCCTCCCTGAACCTTCTCTCCTCTAACATAATGCATACACTGATCACTTGACGTTCTGTGTTGTTCTGATCCCTCTGTTAACAAAACTGGTGTCTGTTACCCTCCCCCCCCCCCCCCCCCCTTCGTTTCTCCTCCCTCCCCCCTCCTCTGCCATCCACCCACCCATCCACCCCCCTCACCCTATCCCAAACACGCACAGATAATCAACGTCGATATGTGAGAGAGGACATGTTTGCATGGAACTGTTCGATCAAGATTTCTTGACTGGCGCCAGCCCGTTGTGCTGGTTGTTGTTGTTGTTGTTTCACACTTTGATCTAAAGGAAATCTTTAGTTCTGGTGTACTGATCTACGGCCAATCATTTATCTTCTCTGTCGTGCTTTGGTACGATTGAGTAGGAAAACGAAAACAAACAAACAAACAAAGAAGAACACAACAAAAAATCTTCAATGAAACATATAAGCAATAGCATATCAAAACATATACCTAAACGGATAAATACGTCTTTAAAGGTGCGCGCGCTTGCTTGTGTGTGTGTGTGTGTGTGTGTGTGTGTGTGTGTGTGTGTGTGTGTGTGTGTGTGTGTGTGTGTGTGTGTGTGTGTGTGTGTGTGTGTGTGTGTGTGTGTGTGTGTGTGTGTGTGTGCGCGCGCGGTCTCTCTCCCGTCTTTGTGTGTATGTATGTGTGTCTGTGTGTTCATATTCGTCCGATTACGTATATGTTTTCATACGTCATCGCCTATACGTATCTATTTGTCTTTCGTATTATGTCACAAGTCCTGAAGATGAGCGAAACGTTGAAGATATTTGTTTTGTTTGTTGTTGAATTGTTTTTGTTGTGACTGGCGACAGCCGTTGTAGTGGTGTTCTTGTGTTTTAGTTTGGTCAAGAAGAAGGTATCGGTTCTTGGTATGTGTGTGTGTGTGTGTGTGTGTGTGTGTGTGTGTGTGTGTGTGTGTGTGTGTGTGTGTGTGTGTGTGCGCGCGCGCGCGCGCACACACACTTGTCTGCGCGTGGTCTGTCGCGTGTTTGTGTGTATGTATGTGTGTCTGTGTGTTCATATTCGTCCGATTACGTATATGTTTTTCATACGTTATCGCATATATGTATTTATTTGTCTTTTGTTTTATGTCACAAGTCCTGAAGATGAGCCAAACGTTGAAGATTTTTGTTTTCTGTGTTGTTGAATTGTTCTTGTGTTTTAGTTTGGTCAAGAGGAAAGAACTTGGTATCGATGTGTGTGTGTGTGTGTGTGTGTGTGTGTGTTGTGTGTGTGTGTGTGTGTTCTCATTTTACTTATAAATGTAAAACGTCTCCCTGTTCATTTTCCTTTTAAGATTTTTATGTCATCGAGATGGTATTTGTATCGTTGTCGTTTCTCTTTAATTTATTACGTTTTTTTTTTTTTTTGTTTTTTTTAAATGTCAGTACAACAATGTTAATCTGACAGTAAATGGTTCCAGTCAGTCAGTGTGTGTGTGTGGTGTGCGTACGTTTTGTTTGTGTAGGATGACGCAGCCTGTCAAGTGCGAAATTTTTGTTGTCGCGTGCGTGCAGCGTTTCCTGCCAGCTCCAGCACTTCGGGCGGCCAGAGTACTCGAGCACAGCGGCCAGGTAGTAAATCGAGCTCCGGCACCTACACGCTCGGCATAAGTTGCCCTTGCGCAGGAGACGATGGATACGACCCACACGGGGAACTGAAGTCCGGCTCGGGAAGAACGGGACTTGCTCTTTCCCTTGACTTTTCCCTCCTTTGCCGCGACCAGGAACATGATGACGATTACGACGGGTACAGAACTGTGCTCTACGTAGCGTAGCAAGTGTGTTGGGCGCTTTCATCAAGCGAGTGTGGGCCGGTTACGGACGCGCATGTGAATAATAGCCACCGCGCCTCGCGGACGGGGCCCTGCCTTGTGCGACAGGAAAACCATTTTTCAACGGCGTTCACGCCGTGAGCGCGCGCAGGGTCCGCCGACGAGAGCGAACTCAGCCACTATAAATTCCCACAGCCCGGGGTCTCGGCGGCTGGCCACGGCATTCATTCATCAGCTTCACCATCATTCGTAGCCGTCGTTGTCGTCGTTGCTGCACGCCACGCATTTCTCGATGACGGTGGTCGGTGACAGCTCTGAAAACATTTACCGGTGTTGGGGGACAGGCTCGGGGTGGCTATGAGCTTGCTGCTCGCCATTTGAACTGTGCTGTTGGGACTCTTAGCCTCGTGTCTCTTTTTACCACCCTTGACAAATTATTTCATTCAACATTATTTTTTTTTTATCATAATCTTGGTGCTGGTGGCCTTCGCTGATCACAATCTTGGTGCTGGTGCATTCGCTGCCCTCCCCCCTGTGCTCTGCTGCTAGCTGTTGGCGCTTTGCTGCTGCTGCTGTCTTTGGCGCTTTGCTGCTGCTGCTTTTCTCAACTGATTGTCAATGGTGACAGTTTGACACTTGCCTAAGTCGACAGACTTTCCTTCTCAACCTCGTGGCGTTTGACCGACGTCTCCCAACCATTGACACGTCTCTCGTCGCTCATCGCCCCTGTCTCCGCTGACCCCCGCAGCCCGGTGTCCCCGGGTGGGCGGCCTTGGCCCCGACGCCGTTATTACAAGGGCGGTAACGTTTATTCATATTCCGCACGTCCTCTGGCAACTGCACACTGCACCACTCCCCCCTCTGCACCCCCTCCCCCCCCCTCTGCACCCCCACCCTCCTCAGTTTAGTGAAATACCTACCCATACCCCCTTCTTTCACATAACTGTCAGTTAGATTTCCTTTCGTCCCTTCCCCTCCCCCCTTTTTTTACTACTCTAAGCCTTTGAATTAGACTCCCCTGCTCCAGTCTGCCCTAGATCACTGGCGTCGTCACTAGTGTTTCCCACGTTTTTTCCCGTTGGTCCCCCTCAATCTAGCTACATAGATTCCGCTCTCTGTCCCTTCTCTTGCCTCTCTCTCCTCCAGTCCTTCCGAGCCAGGTGCTCACCCCCTCCCCCCATCTTTTCCCCTTTTCATACCTTTTTATAGCCATTGGTTTATTGTATTTTCCACCCTTCCCTCCCTTCTATTCTCCATTTGTACACGCTCTTTCTCCCCCCCCCCCCCCCCCCCCCTTCCTTTCTCAGCCTTACTGGTGCGCACCATTTCCTTCTGGCCCAGCCAGTGACCACTTAGCAATACTCAGTGCTGCTGTTCCCAGATCCTCGTTCCCCACCTTCCCATCCCTTACCGTCTGGTCGTATTAGCTCCATACACACCCTTTTTTTTTTTTTTTTTTTTTTTTTTTTTTTTTTTTTTTTTTTTTTTTTTTTTTTTTTTTTTTTAGGGAGGGGGGGGTTTGTTTTTAGCGCTACATCATGTCCGTCACCAGGCGCCCGACCCATAACTATTACAGAAGACTTTACGTCAGACTCGGATGTCGATGTGGATGGGGCGGACTGTCCGACGTTTTTCACTCCCACCTTTCACTCCCCGCCCGGGGGGGGGCTGCCTTTGGCACCCCCCCCAGGGGAAAAGAAAGACGACTGACAGGTCCTATCATCGACATCCGGCTCTTCCCCCCCAAACTGTGGGGGAAACAACAATTAAAACCCCCACTGGAACAAAAAAAACAAAGAAAAATAATGCTGAACCAGTGCATCCTGACAAAGATATCTGTATCGAACCCCCCCACTAACCCCCCCGTCACAACTGAGCAGAAATGAAGATAAAAATACGGAAGTAAACAAATGAATGGAAAATTACCAACCAATAGAAAAGAAAAAGAGAAAGGATACTGGTTCTCACCCCCCAGCTGGCCCTCCGAACCATGCCCCTCTTCAAATCAGCCAGCCAAATGGCAAGGTAAGAAAAAAATATGCAAAAATATGGCAAAAAACAAAATATTTTACCCCCACCTGTGTTTCTCCAGTTTCCAGTTATCATGGGAGATCTGGGTACCGGTGCAGCCACATATGGTGCATTGGGCCCCACCACCAACGTGTCGTTTGGAAGAACACTGTGGGTCCCATTTTGTCCCAACGCCCCCTTGGGCCCTAACAAATGGCTTATAGGTTGCAAATCTCTCGACCAACAACAACGTTTTATTGAAGCTGAAAAGTTTATGCCAATATAAATATCACCTGCATGAAACCTGAAAACAACAACAGAGGGGGTGGTCAAAAACCCATCCCCCTTGGCGTGGAGGTTTCTACCCTCCTTCCTCTTCATCCCTCAAGCAAAAAAAAAAAAACTCGTCTAAAAATAGAGATGGATCTGATTCCAGATCAATATAAAAAATTACTTTTTTAACCCCCCATTTTACCCAAATTACATAAAAATCGACACCCCAAGAATTTACAGTAGAGCCCTATGTGGCTCCTGTAATCAGGTGCACACAAATGTGCCAGACTGGGACACCTCAAAGACATGTGTAAGGCAAAAAAAAATAACCTGGTTCCCGTTGTGGCAATGCCGGCCACAACGGGAAAGACTGTCGCCAGTCCTACGTTAAAATGCGTCAAATTGTGGGGGGGCCCATTCGGCCGCTTACCAGGGCTGCTGCCCAGAATACCAGTTACGACTGGCGCGCGCAAACAAAATAAGGGGTCGAACGCTTTATTGCCTATTTCTGAGGCCATCAGACGCGCCCAAGGTTGTAATAGACCAGGAAAAGATGGCCAAAACCGAGAGGGCCTCCGAGGGTCGCTCAGAGGTCGACCCTTTCTGGAGACCCGAAGCGTGGTCATCAGGCCCAACAATCCCTCCCCAGCACAGTCTCATATGTGTCCGCGCCTCAAAAGGGAAAACAAGAACCCTTCCGATGATGTGACAAGTATTTGGGAGATGCCCAATAAGACAAGTAACTCTAAGGACAAACAAATGTAGTAAAGCCAGGGAAAAAAAAAAAAAAAAAAAAAAAGGCAAAAAAAAAAAAAAAGGTATTGCCACCAGAACAAGGACCAGTAGTCAAAGTACAGTAGTAAAAAAACTCAAAGAAAAATCAAAACAACTCTTATTAAACAAGAAAACAAATGATCAAAGATTGGAAAAAATAATTACAGAGAAAATAAATGAAAGACTGGATAATCTATCTGAAACCCTCCTGTCACAAATCAATAACCTAACCAACAAACAAAACACCCAAAAAAGTGGTAGAGCAAGTGACGACCAAGACGGCAGAGGTAAGTGCCATCAAGGCGTCACTCAACAATATGAAGGATGTCCTCCTCGCAGAAGAACAACTTCTAGCCAATGTCTTTTTTAAACATAGCCAAAGTTAGGGCCAAGGAGGAACCCTTGGAACTAGTCAACAGCCTAGCAGCTATTTTACCACCCACCGAAAGTGAAAAGATCTGTTCCATCCCCTGCCCACCCCGGGAGTGTCGTGTGGCACTTGGCCCCGATATGCGTGCGGCACTCCCCTGGACCTGGATGAAGAACAGGAATTTAAAATGAAATTTTTAAACACTACCATTTCTAAAACGAATATAGACATATTTTTTTATAATGTACATAGTTGCTTTATACTATCTTTATCTTTTATCTGTATAAAACACCTTTTATTGACTGATCATGGCGAATCAGGATTTAACCATTTTACAGTGGAACTGCAGAGCAATTAAAAAGAACTTAGATTACTTACTCCATTTTACTACATTATAATCCTTACAAATATAAAATTTTGTGTTTACAATCGCTTAACGTAACTTTTAAGGATTTGCCTAATATTGACGGATTTCACTATCCTCCTCAGGTAAGTGACCATGCCAAAAATCATACACAGCTACATATGTCAGTACCAGGATGAAGTATATAGAGACCGAGAGCCTGTCTTCAAACAACACCCACTCAGTTGCATATAATAACGTTATTCAAATCCAAGAGGGATACAAAAAAATGTAAAATAGTTAACGTTTATTTTCCCAGGGGTTATGATAAGGCGCCCCCCTCAGACTGGCTGACTACCCTCCCTCCAGGCCAGTCCTGGGTTATTGCCGGAGAGATTTCAACGCACGGCACCCCAGCTGGGAAGCGGGAGGGAACACATACTATGGTGGAGGGAGCGCCCTACTTCAAGAAATATCTGACTCTAAACTAGTACTGCTTAATGATGGCACTCCGACAAGATATCCAGATAGCCCCCTCTCCACTGTTGCACTGCCCATAGATCTCACCCTGGTCAGCCCCCCAACTGGCCGGCCGTCTTTAGTCAGTGGGTTGCGGAGGTTGACCCCTTAAGATCAGACCCACCGACCCATTTCTATAACATTTACTTTTAATGCGGAAAAAACAGATGCTTACAAAAAATTCTACTTTTAATTTTGAAAGTGCCAATTGGTTATTATTTAAAAACATACTGAACAGTGACTTGAATCACGAATTCTCTGATGATAACCTAGATAAATATTATGAAAATTTACGGAAAAGTATACTTGATGCCATGTAATGCGTCTATTCCTAAAAAGCCATTTTAATAACAAAGAAAAGCCTTGTCGGTTGAAACCATGGTGGAATAGTGAGTGTGAGAAAAGCAGTGAAAGAAAAACACAAGGCCACCATGATGTTTAACAGACACCCCCGGACTCTCTACTTTAGAGAGAAAAAAAAGAAGCAGAGTTAGAAAGTGACAAAGCAGTTGCTTCCGCGAAATTAACATATTTTAGAAAGGATGATAAAATCATAGATTGTAAGAACTTATCTTTGGCTTGGAAGAAACTTAAAAAAAAACTGAAGTCTAAACGGTATTGTTAAAGATTCCCCTCTTACTCTTAAAAATGGCACACAAACTAAAAATGATGAAGAAAAGGCCAACTTACTGGCTGACACTTTTGCTCGTGCCAGTCAGTCTAAATGGCTTCCAAAGCAAGAACAGAAACGACGTCTGGCAAAGGGGAGAAGTTCCTGATCCTCCAACCAGATAATAATTCTATTACTAATACTCCTTTTTACACTACCCGAATTAACTCAAGCAATTAACAATATCAAAAACCTTAATAAAGCACCAGGCACGGACCCAATATCATATTGTGTAATTAAGCAGATACCTAAGGAGTTTTCTAGCTGTTTTACTTACTTTTTTTTAACCGCTGCTGCTGGGGCTACAGGGGCTATTCCCAAAGCATGGAAGGAAGCAGTGGTGGTGGCCATACCCAAACCTGGCAAACCCGTACATGATCCCCCCAAAGTCACAGACCTATATCCCTGACCCCCCATCTGGGCAAGATCTTTGAAAGACTGGCCAAAAAACAGATTAGAACACTTTTTTAGAAAAAAAAAAAAAATTAATACCACCACTTTCAAGCTGGGTTTAGAAAAAATAGGAGCTGTATTGAGCATGTTAGCAAAATAACATCACATATTAAAAAAGCGTTTATAAGAAAAAGACAAGTCTTTGCTACTTTTTTTTTCGACATAAAAGGTGCCTACGACTCGGTATGGCACAGTAAACTCTTACATAAGCTGACTAAAATCGGTATAAAATGGCAATATGTATTTTTTTATCAAAACTTTTTTTAAGTCATAGAACTATGAAAGTTAAAGTGGGCCAGTCTTTCTCCCAGACCCATCAATTAGACATGGGAGTACCCCAGGGGGGAGTGTTATTGCCCCCCAACACTTTTTAATATCATGCTTTATGATTTTAACAAAATACCTTTCAACAATTTGTAATACAACCATGTATGCCGATGACATCGCCATCTGGTCAGAGGTGGGGAAAGGGCCCAAGAACAATAATGCCCTCAAGACTCACCAAAAGAAATACTGACCTGGTCACGGCATACATGTTTTTTTAATGGGTTTGTCTTATCGCCGCCAGAAAAAGTCAGTTTTTTTATTGTTTTTAGTCGAACGAAAGTCCCAGATTTACATGTTTTCATTTACGACGACACCCAAATAGCCCGAGCTACAAAGGTTAAATTCCTGGGGGTGATTTTAACGCAAAAACTTACATGGGGGAGACCATATTGATCATCTAGTCAAAAAGTCCACCCCAGCACTAAATTTTGTCAAGGTCCTGGCATGTGAAAGGTGGGCCAGGGATCATAAATTTTTAACATATATGGTCCAGGCCCTGGTCAGGTCTCGCCTGACATATGGCCTGGAAGTGTATTTTAACCGCCCCCAGGAGTTTTAAAAAAAAAAAAACTGGAAACAATAGAAACCAGAGCGTTAAAGGTCGCTCTGGGTTGCCTCCCTTTTATATGCGATAAACAATTTCCTTTACAGAGACATTGGCTGGCTACCGCTCCGCCATGTTATAAAACTAAGATGTGTGTGAATCAGTTTGTCCGCACCTATGCAAGCACCAACCTTACAGACACTGAATTTTTTAACACTTTCAGTAAACGAGCAGTGTTAAATATAAAAAAAATGGAAAAAAAAAAAAAACAAAAAAAAAAAAAACACACTCTCGCATATTTAACAAAGTTACACAAATTATAGATGCCACTCAAGACATATTTCATGCAGCAGAGAGATTTCACCATATCACACAGTTAAACATCCCCCCCACTCTCCTGCCTTGTGGATGATGGAGGAAGCAAAAATTGATATGGACCTCCACTCCATAAATAAAAAAGAGCAACTCAACATTATAGCATGTAAAGCTAAAGAAAAAATATCTATGCTACAAAATCATCTTCATGTATATACAGATGGGTCCTAAGGTAAAATAAAAATGAAATTGGCTGTGCTTTTTGTGATCCCCTCTTTGAAAATTCAGAAATGTTTTATTTTAAACAAGGGAATTTCGATTTTTACAGCAGCAGAACTGTGGGCGGTGTTGCAGGCGGCCTGTGGTTTTCATTAATGACCTGCCGCACAGCCCACACAGTGTTATTCATATTTACCGATTCTTTATCTGCTGTGCTAGCTTTAAAAAAAACAAGTCTCATAACCGAACACAAATTTTATATGAAATCAGTATTTTAATCCACCAAATAATTACCACCGGCACCCAGGTCACGGTGAACCTGGATCCCTTCCCATTGTGGGATCCACGGCAATGACTTGGCTGATAGGGCGGCCAAATTTGCCGCCACTGGCCCAGTCAGGCCAGCCCGTTGATCTTGGGCTATCTATACAAGAAAGCAAAAGTGCCCGCAAGGTGTGGCTGCTGTGCAGGGCTGGTCCACTGAACTGGACCAGTATGCCGGCATGCACCACTCTGACGGCAAGTTGGTAAAAGGGGACTATTCTTGGCGGTCCCCCCGACCAATACAAAATCTAATTTTTAGATTGAGGACACACGGATACAGGGGCAAATTCTCCAATATCACCTGCCCCTGTGGCGAAATATTTAATTTGACTAATGTGTTCAAACCCGTGCGACACTATAAAAGCGGAATTGGAACCTTTTATAAACAAATGTACCAGTCTTAACACCACTTTTAATCAAAAGAATATTTTAGACAGCGACTGCACACGCTGGTCTCTGTTAATATCTTTTGCAGAAGAGAGAAGCTATCCATGGTTCTAATTTTGGATATCTTCTTTAAAAAAAAAAAAAAAACAAAAAACTCTTGTGGTCGCCTGTCGACGACCTGAGCGCCCCCCCCCCCCCCCCCTCCCCCCACATATAGTGTAAGCACATTTACCGATCCTTTATCTGCTGTGCTAGCTTTAAAAAAAAAAGTCTTGTAACCGAACACCATTTCTATATGAAGTAATATCTTAATGTACCAAACAATACCACCTAGTTTTGGATATCTTTTATAAAATGTTCTTTACGGTCGGCAGTCGGCGACCGAGTGTCCCCCCCCCCCCCCCCCCCCCCCCCCCCCCCCCCCCCCCTCTCTAGCTGCAAAAACAATGAATACCACGTGCCAGTCCCACAACCATTCCGCCTTAAGGTCACACCGCGCGCGCGCCGCCACACCCGTCGCCACACGTGTCGCCCGGCGTCGTGAAAAGAAACCGAGCGTCGTCCGCCCGCCCCTCACTTTTATTAGTGTTGAGTTCGCACGGCGGGCTGTCGCCTGACGGCATGGCGACCATTGGCTGTTTCCTCTGGTCAACCTAGTGCCGTCAGGTGACCGTAAAATAATTATTTACGAAAAAGAAACATGCTAACTTGTTTGAAACTACATTCTAACATAACATACTATGACTACTGTCTTATATTGTACATTTTTTGTTAATATATAGAACCTCATTTTATGTTTTGTAAATATCTTAACGTTTATTTTATTTTAACTTGAACTTCAGTTTATCATGATTTTTTTACATTTCAAACTGTAATGTTACAAAATGTGTACAGTATTATATGTTAAAATTACCTCTTACCTTTCTCTGTTTATTACATTTCTTATACTTGTGGCCCTGAAATTTTATTACTTTAAAAAAAAAAAAAATAAAAATAAAAATAAAGGTTGATTTTACTGGCCCCTCCCTACCGAGGCTGTCCTACCAACCAAAACAAGCAGACGACGCGGGCCTATATATAAATATTAAAACATCAAATTATATGTTTTATTACACATACCATTTTTAACTTTTTTTTTAATCACCTATCCTTTTCCTTTTATTACTACTTATTGCGGTTAAATCTTCAATCCCCTTCACCACCACCACCCACCACCACCCCCCCCCCCCCCCCCCCCACCACCACCCTCATACAAAGTTAAAACACATGTCCACAATATGTCCTGTGTGTGCAGGCTGGAGGGACGTTAAACGAAATTATCCCGGCCTTCCTCACATTTCTGCTCTCTGACTGCAGACACATCTGAATGAGATATGGCTTCCTCCAACACATGCTCTGCTGACTGCCAAGATGCGAGGCCTGTGTCACGATCATCTTCGCCCCAGAGACCACTTTATAACAGTCTGCAGGCGGATTTGGGGGCGCCCCAAAGACCGATGTATGACGGTCTACAGGCGGAGTTCGTGGTGCAGAACAACACGAGATCTTGGAAAAAAAAAAGGGAAGCTAAGTTCCCCAGTGCCTCTACGTCCCCTCTCGATGACTTGGCAAACACTCTTAGTAGATCACTTGTGTTAAGTCCACCGAAGCAGGAGGCTCAAAGATCCAGCAGGAAAGGAATCATATCAGTCAAGCTGCTACGGTCCCGTCAGGCCGCCCGGGCAAAGGCGGCACCCATACTGATAATGGCTGTCAGCCTCTAGGCCCTTTTCAGGGCCACCGTCTTTTTCCAAAGTCAGGTGGTTCTCGTCTCGTTGCGAAGAGTGTGGCCATTAAGGCTAAAAGATGTCACTACATTTCCCCCTTCACTAGCCCCACCACAAACATATGTGTGTGTGTATGTGTGTGTGTGTGTGTGTGTGTGTGTGGTGTGTGTGTGTGTGTGTGTGTAAATGAGTGTATAAGTGCGTGTGTGTGCGGTGTGTGGTGTGTGTGTGTGCGCTCGCACACACACATACACACAAATACACAGGCACACTCACAAATACACAACGCACTCTCTCTCTCTCTCTCTCTCTCTCTCTCTCTCTCTCTCTCTCTCTCTCTCTCTCTCTCTCACACACACACACACACACACACACACAGAGCTTCAGAAGCATCCACACTCATGCAAACACACACACGTGAATATATACTCATATTGTGTGGTGTGTATGTGTGTGTGTGTGTGTGTGTGTGTGTGTGTGTGTGTGCGTGCGTGCGTGTGTGTGTGTGTGTGTGGTGTGTGTGGTGTGTGTGTGTGTGTGTGTGTGTGTGAATTAGTGTATAAGTGCGTGTGTGTGCGTGTGTGGTGTGTGGTGTGTGTGTGTGTGTGTGTGTGTGTGTGGGTGTGAGAGAGAGAGAGAGGAGAGAGAGAGAGAGAGAGAGAGAGAGAGAGAGATGAGAGAGAGAGTACGTGCGCGTGTGCGTGTTTGTGAGTTCGTGAGTATATATTCACGTGTGTGTGCTTGCATGAGTGTGGATGCTTCTGAGGCTGTGTGTGTGTGTGTGTGTGTGTGATCAACTGATCACATTCTTTTGTGTAACTTAATGAAAAAATTCATCCCAAATACGTCTGTACAGCCTATTCAAAATGTTTTCCTGTCAGCAAGTGAAACATATCTTTTCTTTTTACACTTAGCTAAAAGTCCAATTGGCAAATACTTATAATAGATAGCAGTCAGTGGTGAGATGAGACAGAAGAGTTATATGCGGTTTTTTTTTTATCTTTGATTAAGTGTTATATATTTATTATTTTTTTTTACTCGTTGTGTTAACCTTTTCTGCCCGGCCCCGATTTTTTTTTTTCCCGTCTAATATCACGTAATGTGGAAAGACGTAAAACAAAATAACAACAAACGACACACAAACAGAGAACACGACCGAGAGACACAAAACAGATCCTTCACCCTCCCCAAGTCATTTTTTTTCAGCTCCCTTTTATCTCTTTCTCTCCCTTCTCTTACTGTGTGTGTGTGGTGTGTGTGTGTGTGTACGACCCAAATGGGTGCAAAGTCCAATCACGCTGTGTACACAACGAAATGTGGGTAATCTCAACTTTGCTTATCAGTTTCTACAGTGGTGTTATCGCACCTGGCAGGTAATAGGTAGATAAGATAACAATCCCAGGGGCAGTTAAGCGAAAGAGAAAGGGAG
>JADBJO010019395.1:27500-33354 GCA_016801955.1 Conus betulinus | reverse complement strand
ACAGAGAAAGGCAATACGAGACGCAACGAAATAGAAATAAGGGCGAGAGCCGAGGAAGAAACTAGAAAGAGCATGAGGGAAAGGGAGGCTGGACAGATGAAACAAGCTAGCATCCAAGTCGACCAAAACGGACCAAGCTCACCAGCTCCCTCAACTGCCAAACAACTAACTTGATCTACATCATCCACTGCACCGTTTGCTCTAAACTTTACATTGGTGAGACCGGACGCTCTCTGACTGTCAGATTCAAGGAACACCTCGCTGACATTAAATACAACAGGGACAAACCAGTAGCCAAGCACTTCAACCTCCCCAGCCATTCCGCACACAATGCAAGAGTGAAGGGCTTGTGGCTCATGAAAACTAGTGACTCTAGAGACAGGAAGGATATGAGTCTCACCTGATTCAAAAACTTGGCACCAGAAATCCAGCTGGTATCAATGAAAAAGCGTAGCAATTCTTTGTAATTTTTTTTTCCTTTCCCTTTTTTTTTTTCCGTGCCAATTCAGGTGGACAATGACCTATTATTCCCTTTCCCCTTTAATACTTACCTGTGCATGGTTGGTCTGCATCAGTGGCTCTTTCGTGACCATAGAGCCTAGCCTACTGGGATGATCGTTTGAGAGCCTGTATCTTTTGCCAGGAGTTTTTTTCCCCTCTCCCCCCTTTCTCCCCCTTCTACCCCCTACCCCCTTTCTCTCTCGCTCCCTTCCCTCCTCTGTCCTTTTTCCCTTTCAGTCGTCTCACCACAGGGCTCCTTCTTGTGTGTTCCTTCTCTTTTACTTTCCTCCTTACTTCCTGTCTCTCCCCTTTTGTTCTGGTCTCCCCCTTAGTAGGACCCTTCTACGGGACCTCCTGAGGCTTCTCTTCCTCCTTCTCCCCGTAGCACTTCTCTCAGGTATCTCTCCTTTAGGGCCCTCATACGGGTCCTCTCTCTTACGTCTCTTCCTTCTTTCTCCTCCCCCCCCCCATCCCTTCCCGCCCTTCCTCCCTCCCCCCCCCCCCCCCCCCGTTTTTTTTTTTTTTTTTTTTTTTTAAATCACAAAGCATATACAAAGTTCACCGATAATGAAATACATACATTAGATTAACACAAAACAAACATTTCTAATCCTTCTTAATAACAAAGAGCGTCTTTGTGTTTTATTTTAAGTACGAGGTAGAAAGTGACCAGGAGGAGGGAGGGGGGAGGGAGAGAAAGAAAGCGCGCACGCACGCGCCCGAAAGAGAAAGAGAGAGACAGACAGACAGACAGACAGACAGATAGACAGACAGACAGACAGAGACAGAGAGAAGAAGAGACGGGGACAAAGAGTGGGTCGGGATGAGGGGGTGGAGGGGGGAGAGGCCCCTCCGTTTTTTTTTTTTTTTTTTTTTTTTTGTCGTCATTGAGAGAGTTGTTAGCGCCTCTCATCATGATCTCATCTATCTTTTGCGTTAATGCTCTTATTTTTGCCTTTTTCTGTTGCGCCACCATAGCGCCACCTACCTCCCTATTCTTTACCCAAATGTTTTGATGTATGCCTTGTTTGTACATTTACTCATTTACTCTCCATTGTAATCCCCCCCCCCCCCCCCCCCCCCCCCCCCCCCCGTTTTTTTTTTTTTTTTTTTTTTTTTTTTTTTAAATAGGTATGTGTGTGGTGTGTGTGTGCGTATTGGGGCGTGTGTATGTGTGTGTGTGGTGTGTGTGTGTGTGTGTGTGTGTGTGTGTGTGTGTTGTGCCCGCGCACAAGAGGGGTTTTTTTTTTTTCAAAGGGGGGGGGGGGGGGGGGGGGGGGGGCGGGCGAGCCCTGCAGCTCCTAGCTGCGTCTGGCTAGGGTTTTTTCCTCTGGGTTCTCCAGTTTTCCCTCTCACCCCTTAGTGCTTGGGCAGGGCAACCTACCCTAGGGTCAGACTTGGGGTCAGGTGCTTTAGGCGGCTGACACCCTCCTCTCGTCCCCTTGTCATTTACAATGCTTTTTGGTGCATATTGTATTTCATTTATTGTGTTCTCTTGTTCATTTCTTTCATATGCAACACACCCACTACACACAATCACCCCCCCCCCCCCCCCACTCTCCTTCCCCTCCCTGTCCTCTTCTCTCTCTCTCTCACTCTCTCTCTCTCTCTACTTCTTCTTTCTTCTTCATTCTCTCTCTCTCTCTCTCTCTCTCTCTCTCTCTCTCTCTCTCTCTCTCTCTCTCTCTCTCGGGGGGGGGGGGGGGGGGGGGGGGTGAGCTGATGTCATCGCATCGATAGGACGCGTTTTACCCCGCTGGTGTCGATGACGTGCGGTTTTTGTTAATTAATGCTATCACAAATTATACATCAGTGAAAGTTTAGTGGCAAATAAGTAGAGAATTTTATATACCGATTACGCTGATGTAAAAATTAACGAGATCAGCCAGCATGCCAGTTCATAACGTGCATTTCCGGATTTCTTGCGGACTTTTCCTCGGCACATTTTTATGCTTTATGGCAGAGCGAGTCAGCTGTGCACTGAAAATGAGAATACGAGTCATCGCAACGAGGAATAGACTGGAGATACTAGTGTTTGTGTTTGTGGCCACATACCTGCTGCGTTGTGGTGATATTGAACTGAATCCTGGACCAAACTACGGCAAACAGGACAGTGAGCAGGCATCGGATAACAACAACAGTCCCGTTCGTACCCCTCCTCAGTCTTCGGGTGATTTACACTTTCCGGCGGATACGGCTCGGCAAATATTAGATGCTATTAAACGACAAGATGACAGATTCCAGTCCATGGAATCGAACATGGAGCTTATGAGGCAAGATCTGTGTGAAATCAAATCAGACATCGGACTTGTCAGATCTCAGTGTGAACAGATCGAGAAACGGTGTGGCAAACTAGAAAGCGAGAGCAGTAGGTGTTTTTTACCTTATTACAGGACACTGCTGCGGATGTCAATGAACTGTTTGCGGAAAAAATGAAAACAGCAAAAAAGAATTAAAGAAACTGATGAAGACAGTGGCTGATATGTCCAAGCAAATAGGAGGACTGAAGGAGGAGATGGACAGACTGGAGAGCTTTTCCAGAAGAGACAACCTCCGCATGTATGGGGTGCCAGCAGCTGAAGGGAGGGAGACGTACGACTCCTGTGCCAGAGCTGTGACGGATGCCCTGAACAGTGTAGAGGGGGACAAGAAGTGGACAGTAGACGACATCGCTCGGGCCCATCGTATAGGCCAGAGCAGAAACGGTGAACCCCGACCAATAATGGTGAAAATTCAATCAATGGAAGGACAAAATGGCATTATTACCAACAAAGACTTCCGCAGTAGATTGAAAGACAAAGGGGTGTCTGTAGCCAACGACCTCACACACATGCAAGCCACTGTTGTTGCCGAAGCGAAGAAAGCAGGGAAAGTGGCCTTTTTCAGAAAGGGACAGTTAGTGGTGCAGCCCAGGCAACCAGATCCTCGAACCTACGCGGAAGTGGTGGATCCAAACGCCAAGCGGACTTTGACGATGCCAACGACGACGACAGAGACGCTTCGCCAAGCAGATGACAACACAGGGATCAGAGAGGACGGTGCATCCTCCGACCACAACAAAGCAGGGCATCCCCTCGTCACCAGCCAGCGTCACAGCCAACCTGCAGTTCAAGGTCACCGCGTGCAAGCCGTGACGGGAGTGGGTCACGCCAGTATGGTGTGCAGGATTTTTTTCCACCGCACACAAATAAACAGTGTCACACCCCAAAACAGCACACCTGCGAACAAAACTTCTGGTAAGAACCTTCCACGTCGTTCGGACAGAAATGCTTGGGGAAACAAACCATAGGACAGACAGGACCATCCATGTGACTTGAAAATTCCTGACGTGCAACATTGAAAATCTATACAGTAAGCTTAACGATATTTCTTTCGTAAAATATGTTGAACTCTTTGATTTCATTTGTATGACGGAAACTTTTGTGGATGACAAGTTTGATATAATGGAATATTTACTGATTACATAAAGTACTCTGTGCCAGCAAAGAAATTGTCTAAGCAAGGTAGAAATTCTGGTGGTTTGTTATTGTTAATACGTAAATGTTTTGAGAGTTATGTAACGAGGTTACATTTTAATTGCGAAAATACTGTGGCGGTTAAAACTAGATAAATGCGTGTTTCAAGTTGATAAAGACATATTGATGATTGCAACGTACGTCGCTCCAGAAAGTAGTCCTGTTTATAGCAACAACATACAAAAAGATGGAATCATTCTGTTAGAAGAAAGCATTCTTGAAACTCTAAATAATGAAGATGTATATACTGTTACTATGTGGAGATTTCAACTCTAGGACAGGTCAGGAACAGCCCAACTGGGATGAAGTATTTTGTTATTCTCCTGTTACTGATGATGATGATGATGATGATGGTGGCGACGATTGGCATGACTTTAGCAGACAGTCAAGGGATAAGTGTGTGAATAATTTTGGTAAATCTTTATTGAATTTGTGCTACATGTTAGATTGTGTTATTGTAAACGGTACGTGTTCTGGTGATGGTGATGGCCAATTTACTTACATTTCTCAGCATGGAAATAGTGTTATTGACTATTTTATCATTTCAAAACAGTTGTTTTTGTGTGAATGTCATTTGCATGTCGGTGACCGGATCGATTCATGGCATTTGCCTGTTGAATTTAGCCTACGAAATGTTGTTAAAACGTACGGTCAATTTGATGCCAATGGAGAATGAAGAAGAATGTATTGTTTGGTCAAACGATTGATTACTAGAATATGTTCGTGAACTTTAATTCTGATGATTATAAATGTTGTATTTGAAAAAGCTCTTCAGGCTCTTTCTGTCGATATAAATGCCTCTCTGGATATTTTTGACAAAACGTTATATGGAGCTGCAGCCGCCATGATCCAAACTGTTGGGAACAAGAAAAAAAAAGCAAAAAAATGGATGGTATGATAAAGAATGTGCCCTAAAGAAGAGAACTGTGAAAAGGTATTTGAACCTATTTCAAAGATAAAAAAAACTTAATGAAACCTATGGGGATAAATACATAGATGAAAGGAGACTGTATAAACACCTTTTATTTTCCAAGAGACAAGAATTTGATAAAGAACGAATAATAAAGCTAAAGATGTCGGCTAGTGACCCAAAGTTATTTTGGAAAACCATCAGGTCAGTGAACAGAAAAACAGTGTTATATAATTATATTTCTAAAGACCAGTGGTTTGAACATTTCTATAATCTTTTCAACACAGCAGCTCCTGATCTGGAACAAGAGGAAATCGTAATTGATGACCCGACCGGTGAGTCGCATGAACCCCTTTTTAAAAATCCTATTTCAAAGGAGGAAGTTGAATCTAGTATTAGAAAATTAAAAACGGGCAAAAGCTCTGGCATTGATAAAATAGTTGGCGAGATGCTAAAAAATGCAAACGATGCTATTGTTACCTTTCTTGTAGAATTTTTCAATAAGATTTTTGAACAGGGTACTTTCCGGCAGAATGGTGCAAATCTATAATAGTTCCAATCCACAAGAAAGGGGACGTTAATGTACCTGATAATTACCGTGGTATAGCCCTAACGAGTGTCGTCAGCAAAGTGTACACACGCATTCTAAATAAGAGGCTCACTCAGTGGGCAGAACAAGATGGAAAACTAGCAGAAGAACAGGCTGGGTTTGGAGTAGGTTATAGTACAGTTGATCACATTTTTACACTGTACACTATTGTACATAAATATCTAGCAAAAAATACAAAACTCTATATAGCTTTCGTTGATTTTAGAAAAGCTTTTGACACTGTGAACAGAAACGTTTTATGGTCTGTATTACGTAAAACTGGTGTTGATGGAAAATTGTATGAAGCTCTAAAAGGTGTCTACAACTCGGTAAAAGCTT
>JADBJO010019395.1:17500-22500 GCA_016801955.1 Conus betulinus | reverse complement strand
AAGATGCCCGGCAACATTAATATGCAAAACTTTGTAATATTTGTTTTGACTGTATTGTTTTCTACCATGATTATTATTGTTATGATTTGTGAATGATGCGATTTCTAAAACTATGTGTGGAACCCCCTGCCTTTATGGCTAACTTCGCTGAAGGCAATAAAACATCAAAGCGTCTCTCTCTCCGTCGTGAGAACATCTGTCTGAATCTGATCGTTACGTCGCTGTTGGGGGTGTGCGCAGTCTGGTTAGTTTGCTGTTGTGATGCGATCAACTTCTCTCTTTTTTCTTTTTTTTTTTTTTTTTCTTAAATATCTATGGATGGTGCCCTAACAATATTTTCTTCAAGGTGGTTCCAGTCTGTTACTGCACTAACGAAAAATGACTGTTTGAACTGCTGTCTGGCATCTGCGGACTTGGAATGTTCTTGTGTTGTTGCTAATACAGACGGAGATCGCACTGGTGGTATAGTTGTTGCTAGATGTTCGTGGCCTTATGAGTCATCCTGGTTATGTGGAATAAGATATTCAGCAGCAGATGGTATGACCGGTACCAACCCCTCAACCACCCTGTAAAGGAAGATGAGGCGTAGATCATGTCTGCGCTATTCGAGTGTTCGCAGTTGCAGTGTGAAGCATCTTGGTGATGGAGCCGGGTGTTCTGGAATTGTAATCGCTGGTTATGAACCGAGCGGATAGGCGCTACACTCTTTCGAGTTTGAACATTATTGATCTGTGTGAAGTGATAGAGGATGGTGATATTGGTTATCAAATACCCCGGCAAGGCTGCATTCCACTCATCATCCAGATAACCACTGGCTTATGATAGTATGCAACTGGCACGTTTTATGGAAGTTTGGCGCACATTTTCGACGTATGCGTGCAGGCCTCTGTACATGCATGTGCGTGTGTGCATGCATGTTCTTAATCTGAATCTGAGAGTTACTTCACTGTCATATGGCATTATCGCAGTGGGGTTTGGGGTGTGCGCAGCCTAGTTGGTTCACTGTTGGGATGCGATCATTCTTTTGAAACTTTCGATAGATGGTGTTCTCACAATATTTGTTCTGGATGGTTCCAGTCGTTAACTGCGCTAACAAAGAATGAGTGTTTGAACTGCTCTGTCTGGCATCTGCTGACTTCTGAATACTGGATAGGGTTCGATGAATATTAGTATCCAATGAATGGGTGATGGTTTAGAGCTGGTTCCCTACTTTGGGGTTTTAGTGGGTGACACATTGGCTCTAAGAGTTTAAAAACTATGTTAAAATTATGTACAATGCTGTCTTGGTGGATTATGGCAGAAGACCTAGGCTTGTAGAACAGCCTAGGCCTTGCTTGAATCTCTCCAGTGAAGGAGAGTCAGTGAGGCTGGCAGAAAGGTTACTCCATTCCCTAATCGTCCGTGGGAAAAAAAAACTGGCATGAAGAATGGGTGTCTAGTGTGTTCCTGGTAAAGTCTCTTTGCACCCCAGGTTCTAGAATCTGAAACTTCTAAAGAATTCACTTGGCTCTATATCTACAGGGGGTGTTCACAATGGGATAGAGCATGAGCAGGCGGTTGTTAGCTCTGCGTTGTTGTAGTGGTTCCCATTTCAAAGCATCCAACATGCTTGTCACACATCCTGGGGTCCGGTCAGTGTAGTTGTTGTAGACAAATCGAGTTGCTCTGCATTGCACTTGCTCCAGTGCTGCTATGTCTCCTTGGCTGGTCGGGTCCCAGACTGTGGATGCATACTCTACCGGTCTGACCATGGTTTTGTAGGTGGCTGCTTTGACTGTGGCATGCACTCTCTAAAGTTTCTCCTAAGGAAACCAACACTTCTGTTTCCTTGTTGACTGTGGTCTTGATGTGGTCTGACCAGGATAAATCATCACTGAAGTTGATGCCTAAGTACTTGCTATTTGATGTAGCTTCCGAAACTTGATCATGGAGTTTGTAGCTGGTTTCCAAAATTTCTTTTGTTTTATTTTGGAGAAATGTGGATGACATTGCACTTGCTAGGATTAAAACTCATCTGCCATGTTGATTCCATTGTTCAAGAAGGAGAGATCTTGTTGAAGTAAGTTGCTGTCAGAAGTGTTAGATATTTTGTGAAAGAGGAGGCAGTCATCAGCAAATTGTTTTTGTTGAGCTGGAGTTGATACAGTTGGGAAAGGTCGTTGATGAAATGAGAAAGAGAAGCAGCCCTAACACAGTACCTTGACGGACTCCAGAAACTACATCTGCTTCTGGTTACAAGATGCCTTCTAGCAGCACCTGTTGTTTTTGGCTGGCTGAGGAAGGACGAGATCCACTTGAGGGTGTTGTTTTGTACTCCATAGTATGCCAGTTTCTCAAGGAGGCGAGTGTGGGGCACTTTATCAAAGGCTTTAGAAAAGTCAAGGAATATCACATCAGCTTGTCATCCACAGGATAGGTGCTGGGCTATTTCATGGGTTGTTACAAGAAGTTGGGTCTCACATGAGCAGTTTTTTTCCTGAATCCGTGCTGAGTGTCCGAGAGAACCTTATAGTTGTCAAAGTGCTTCATAACAGAGCTATGGATGATGTGCTCTAATACCTTGCAGACAATTGAGGCTAGAGACACAGGTCTGTAATTTGCCACCACGTGTTGTTCTCCCTTCTTGAAAATTGGCACACTTTGGAATGTTTTCTTGTTCTTTCTAATACCGTCAGAGATGTTCCATTTTTGTGTGTGTGTGTGTGTGTGTGTGTGTGAGAGAGAGAGAGAGATGCGAGAGCAGGGTGTGTACATGAAGTACGTGTGTGAGTGATAGTGTGTCTGTGAATATGCATGCATGCTCATGCATGCATGTGTCTGCGTGTGTGTGTGTGTGTGTGTGTCTGTGTGTGTGTGTGTGAGGGTGGAGGAGGGGTATGTGTACAGGTATAGTGTAACCAACAATCAGTTCACAGCTTGTGAATAGTTGTAAATTTAATTTTGCTACTTTTACATCATATTTCATTTAATTTTTTTTTTTTCTAAATCCTGGCGTATACTGATGGTGACACTCCACATGATGTTACAAGATAGTAGGCCAAATACGGCCTGGTAAGGAAGGCATGTGGAAATGAACTGCAAAATATAGAATCCTGTTGCTCTTTTACAATTGCATGAAAGATAACTTTAGATGTGTGATCATGGATACCTTGAACATGGATTTTGGGGTTCTTTTCCATTTGTGATGCTGTGCTTTGAGGCGACTCGAAACAGTTTTAAAACCCAGATTTCAATCTGTACATACAACTCCCACTGAGGATACTTAGTTCTAGAATTTGGAATTATTTGTCAGTCATTGAATCAATCAATCAATGATAATAAATACATAAATAAAAGAGTAGATAGATAAGTAGATAAACGTGAATATGGAATTATTTGTCAATCAATCAATCAATGATAAATACATGAATAAATGAATGAGTAGATAAACATTTATGAATAGATGGATAAGTGAATAAATAATTAAGTAAATGATCGAATATGTGTTATAACCAAGTAAGCGAGAAAATGTGATCCCTGAAGAAAATATCAGAGAAAAGAAATTTTGGTTGCGGGCTCTCCCCAAATTTGTCAAAAATTGAAATGTTAGAAAAATAGAGCATATGCTACAAAAATAATGAAAAAAATGGCCTCAAAACATCACTCACACACACACACACACACACACACACACACACACACACACACACACACACACACACACACACACACACATGCACGCACATACACACACACACACAGACACACACACACACACATACACACACGCGCACACACACACACACACACACACACACACACACACACACACACACACACACACACACACACACACACACACACCATCATCATCATCATCATTATTTTGACCCATTTATTGTCATATTAAACTGGAAGTACTTAAACTGAGTGACATTTGTGGAAAAAAGTATTGTGGTGTATATATATATATATATGTGTGATTGCTTTTTTTTTTCCATTTCCATTACTGAGAATCTTTATTTTGTGATGTAGTGTGGGTGTCACTCCTTCACTATGGGCTATGGCCTCAATATGAATGAATTATTAGAATTCATACTCTCTCCACCCTACCCTCCCTTACCCCTTACCACAGTTCTCTCTCTAACGGAATGTGAGAGCACATACTGCATGTCTTCAGCATGGTCACATACTGCAATGCAAAAGATAGATGTGGCCATTTGGCACATTAATACAAAATAAGTTTGTTTTACAAATTATCAATAATGTTATGAGCCTTGCTCTCCTATTTTCTGAATAATAAGTCTAAAAATGGGCATATATAAGATCAACTGTAAAAACTGTCCCTCTTAATGTAAAGCTAACATGTATACCAAACATTGCTTTCAGTTGAACTGAAGCTGACGGTGATTTAATTATAACGCAAAGATACCTAGTGATACTGCAGTGTGGACAACTGTAACACAACATCTGTGTAACATTTTTTATCCAGAGATGGGCAAGATGGTTCCAGAGGGGAGTAAAGGAGGCAGTCCACATCACCGCCAGGAACCCCACCCTTAACCGCAACCGGGGCCGGCACAACCTGCCATCGGTGTACTCCTCACTCATTCAGTCGCATTGTCGTGAGTTCACTCATGGTGGTGCGCACTTATCCAGTTCTCAACCCAGCAGTTGCGCTGAAGATGTCGGCCGGATTGCCAACAAAAGCTACACATACAGTGAGTAGCCTTCTTTAACTGAGTGATCTGTTTAGTCTGGTAGCCAATAACATTTTACCCCTTTTTTTTTTTTCAATTACATGAGGTTTGTCATAAGCATCATTACATGAGGTCTGTTAGATACATCATATGCATGATATATTCAATTAAAACCTGGATGCTATTCATTTTCCAACACTTCATTACAAGCATGATGAAACGGATTCTAATTTGTAAATTTCCAAAGAAAGTGTGAAGGTTCCTTCTCAAGGGTGTTTGTAAGATGTTTAGTAATCTTTTTTTTTTTTTTTTTTTTTTGGT
>JADBJO010019395.1:0-12500 GCA_016801955.1 Conus betulinus | reverse complement strand
AGCGAAATTTTACGTCCCTTTTCTTCCTCATTTGCTGTTGTCATACTAGCCAAACAAACGTAAACAAGATTGTGTTCTCCTACATTTTACTTATGTTATTTTCCATAACTGTAATGTTGCTATTTTACCGAAAATGTATTTAAGTCTACGCTCATTGCAAAGTTCACGTTGTATACTTTCCATTGATATATAACAATTGTTGTTTAATGTTTATTTTAGGGGACGTAAAATGAAATCAAAAAGTGTGAAAATTGTGCGTCTGCAATGGTTGTAAGCACGTGTGGTGCACACATCTGCAGGGAAGTGACATTGCTCTGCCGTGCCTGTGTCGAGAAAGAATTGACCTTTCCCGTTCTCTTTGGGTGTGAAATCACCACACACCCCACTTTTTACCCTGTAACTGAAAAATATTTGAAACTACATCCCTGGACAAAAAATAGGGGCCCCTAAAAGGCCTTAAAAATCAAAATGAAGAGGCTGGAGGCCCTAAAAGGCCCTAAAACCAGAACAGACTCAAAAAAAAAAAATCTTAAAAAAAAACTGTAAAACAACAACAACAAAAAATTCAAGAAGAATGATTAGAAAGAAAAAAAAAACGATTTTCATAATAGGTAAATGCTGAATCAGTATCGGTCGATCATGGTGTAAAATCGTTCAAGGGAAGTAACTCCACGACAAAAAGTAACTGTGCTGTAGCCATCTTGGACTTTCCATGTGTTGAACGAAGCAAGACCACGGTTCGTTCTTCAACAAAATTTGACATTTTATTGAGAGTTCCTTGAACAGATTTTGTCAGTTTCACTCAGAGACATGGGGAAGTGCATATTCCAAGATCTGTGGCTTGATAAATCTGAATATAAACTCTGGCTTCGCCGAGATAACTTTGACAAATATCGGTTTTGTTGTAGGTTTTGTAAGAAGGGGTTTCAGCTTGGGAAAATGGGGTGAAAAAGCCCTTCAAACTCACCAAAAAGGGAGGAAACATTCAGACTTGGAGAAGGCGAGTGCTACAGCGGCAGTGCCCTTAAATAATTTTTTTTTGGAAAAGATCGTGTGACAGTGGGCAAGCCTCAAGTAGTACTAGTAAATCAACAAGTTTTTGCTTTGAAAACCACGTGGTTGCTGGTCCATCAACGAGTTCTAGTGCTTCTAGTTACTTTGAGTGTATTCTGAGTGTATACCCCGTGTATAGTTAAGTGTATGTTGAATCACTGCGCTGTTCTCTCTTTCGACCAGAGGCAGTGTGTCAATCAAGGACAAGGCAGCTGTCGGTCAGGTGGAAAGAAAGCATAGGCCTACTTTTTTCTTCATCTTGTGACTTATATTCCTAAGATTTCCGGCTTATGTGTGCTGCAAGAACACTGTGTTTACTCTAGCCATTGTAAAAAATTTCTATATTTTCATATGGACATGGAATTGACATGATTCATAGCAGAAAGTGATTAGGTGCTTGCTGAATGGAGGTCTGTATTGAAGAAAAATGGCATCTGTGGGAGGCAGTGGTGAGCAGCTTTTCAGCATTTTCAAGTGCCCTGATGGCCCTATTTTTTTGACATTTTAGGCCCTAAAAGGCCCTAAATTTTTTTCTTGAAAGTCTGTATGAACCCTGGGTATGCGCGCTCGGAATTAGAAGCCACATGCGTAATATGTCGTGAGTGAGACTACATCCATACTCACAAAGTACAAGCCAAGCACGCCAAACGTCCTGGGTGTGGCATCACCCATGATACTTTTCCCAAAACAGCAAGAGAATGATACAACCACAGACCCTAACTGGACCTCTCCTGCATTCATTTTGCATGTGCTATGCATGGTATCAGTTGGTAAAAAGCCAAACAGGAAGTATTTTCCCGCCACTTGGTGGCCCACAGACAACTGAAGACACAAAAAAGGGCTTCCAAAAGAAGATGTACGTGGTCATACGTATAAAACACACCAAAACATATATGCATAAACTGTATCACATACACAGAAGTGATGGGTAACTTACACACACACACACGCACGCACACACGCACGCACAGACACGCACACACATGCACAGACACGCACATGTGCCACACATATGGATACGCATGCACACACAAAAAACGTGATGGGACCCTCTCTCTCTCTCTCACATTGGCAGTCGCACTTGGATTACACAGTTCCTCCAGCTTTCTGTTCTGCTTAGTTTTTTGAGCGAAGCACGCATGTGTATGTTTGCCCCCATCATCCCCCCTGCCCCCATCCTCCCCCCCCCTCTCTTTTGCCCTCCCTCCCCCTCCTCACTTCTGTAGCTTGGGTGCAAAAAAGAAATAATGCAGGACACCGGAACATGTAAACGTCATTACATACATCCGTCTAATAGTCATACTCCAATGGATCAAAAGAATGACGTGATCAACACTGACACTTGGAAATATCACACGGCTTTGTGAAAATGGCAGTGGTGTGACAAACGCTTGAAAACAGGTGATTTCATGCACATGCATGCTGAAAGACGAACCATATTTATTCACTGACAGTTGGGAGTGTGCATGTGCATACACGAGTACTCGCTCACGATGTACGCACCTGTTACTGCCCTCTCATGAGATTAAAAAAAAAGTCATTGTTCCTTTTTAGAATACAGCGTTTATTGTACATCCACAACTAACAGAAAGTAATAATTGATAAATCAGTTTAAAAAAAATATATATTAAGATTAGTAAAGATAATAATGGTACTAATACTAATACTGAAGGGGAAAGAAAAAAACAACAAAAACAAAAAAACAAGGGGAGGAGGGGGAGGGCAGGATAGAAAGAACAAAGAGATGGAAGATATAAATTATGGGAAGGATGGAATCAAAAAAGGCATATTAATAATTATGATATGTATATTAATAATAGTTTTGATAAATTTTTGTGATTGTAAAACCATTTAGTAATGATAGTGATGCTATAAGAGGCTGGAAAAGTGGTAAGCTGGAATGTCAGAAATATTGTAAAGAACAGTGATTATATTAATGATTGTATTATTAGTAAATATAACAATTGCAATAGTTATGAAGGTGTTTTTTTTTTTTTTTTTTTTTTCAATGAAGGTGATGATGACAGTGCTAATAATGATGAAATGATGACAGTGCTACTGAGAGCAATGGTAATAAAAAGTAATATTAGTACTGGTAAATGTAGGTGGAAAAGAAAGGAGATAGTCAGTGAGTAAAAGTTAATAGTGCTACTGGAGCAGGGAGAAGGTGGTGATGATAAATTTTGTAATGTTAATGATATTAAGAGTAGGTGAAAAGGAATAGAACAGGGAGAGGTTAGGGGGAAAAAAGGAGAGAGAGAGAGAGACCGAGAGAGGGAGGGAGAGGAAAGGAAAGGAAGGAAGGAAGTGTGTGGTGTGTGTTGTGTGTGGGTCTCCGCATAGCTACAAACACCTACACACACACATGCACAGGAAAGAGAGGAGAGGGAAGAGCTCTTCAAGAGGAAATAGTATATGAAGTTAAAAGAAAACCAGAAGAAGAAAAGGGGGGTGGACAAGTATCTGAATAAACAATAGATTGACGTGACAAATAGAGAGAGTGTGGTGAGAGGGGAAAGGAAGACAGCTGTAAGTTGTGTGTGAGATAAATAATGGGAGCTATGGTGGTATGTTTGTTTTGGTGAAGGATATTGTGGGCTAATATTTCAGTGGTGGATAGGTGCATACTAATTTAAGTGTTAATGCTGTGAGGATGGAGGGAAGAAGGGGATGGATTTACATACTAACTGATGGTTGGGGGTGGGGGTGTGGGAGGGGGGACGTACTAACGCCTATATACACAGTATTACTCTCCTCTTTTTGTGTTGTTGTTGAGATGCTATATTATCTAAGTAGTACTACTTGTAATTGTACAGTTAATGCTGGCAATGGGATTAGTGATAATAGGACATAATGATTATAAGTATAGTGGTTTAAAAATGAAAAATGACAGTAGTAATAACATCAGTATTGTTGTTATGATGATGATGAAGACAGTATTGGTAATATTGATGTGATGATGATAGCAATAAAGTATTAAGCAATACAAAAGTAGTATGTACCATTTCACCTCTGCAGCACCAACCGCAATATCCTCCACCTACACACACATACACACATACTAATAACATACCTTCCACAGTTTACCTCAAACATAAGTACAAACTACCTTTTCTTTTCCCATTCCCTACACTTTCTAGCTCTCCACTTGCTACATCAATCTATCCCCCCCCCCCCCCCACCTCCCCGCTTCCCCAGTAATAAATAGGTTTGGTGGTGTTGGTGAGGGTGGTGGTGGGTGGGGGGGTGGGGTTGATCAATGAGTAGGAGGCTGACATTACAATGGAACACACACACACACACACACACACACACCACACACACACACACACACACACACACAACACTCTCTCTCTCTCTCTCTCTCTCTCTCTCTCTCTCTCTCTCTCTCTCTCTCCCTTCGCTCTCTCTCTTCCAGATGCTGCTACTTTGCTAGTGTCGCTGCACTTATCATTACTACTATCATTATTATCCTCATCTAAACAGTAGTACTGTTGCTGTTACTCATTGAACAGGTCAACTCATTCTACCTAATATTTTTCTTACCCTGTATACTTTTTACTATATTACTATCATTACTATCATCATCACATCACAATTATCATTCTACTGTCTTCATTATCAAAAACATTGCATATTACAACAATACTGATGTCATTGTTATGTTTACTGTTTACGTCCACATAATTTCCAAATATAAAAGCCACGATTTTGAAATTGGGAACAGATTTAATTCATTATCTTGTTCCAACGTACATTGAATTTCATTGGGATCGAATGAACGGTTGTTGATTTACAGACAATTAAACAGAGGATGGGTCGAAATCAAAGTTCGCAAAATCTGTTCAGTTCACAAAATCATTTCAATAGTGGGTGTGGCCACCGCCATTGGCGAGACATTCCACGCAGCGACTCCTCATCGAGTTGACCAGTGTTCTGATGACCCTCTGAGGGATTCTCTGCCATTCCAGTTGCAGCATTTGGAAGAGATCCTGGCGGTCTCTGGGAGGTGGATGGTTCTCCTTCACACGTCTCCCCAACTCATCCCACATATGCTCGATGGGATTGAGGTCGGGACTATACGCCGGGAAGATCATCCTGTTGATGCCGGCCTGCACAATGAAGTTTTCGGCCACCCGGGCCCTATGTGGCCGAGCATTGTCGTCTTGGAAGACTGCCATGGGTCCTATCCGTTGCATGGTCGGAACAACGAAAGGCGCCAGGATTTCATCCCGATAGCGGATGCCTGTGAGGTTTCCATCAATATGGTAGAGTGGTGTCTTGTGGTGGAGGCTGAAGGCACCCCATACCATAACAGATCCTCCCCCAAAGGCCCTGGTCTGGCGAACAGCTGCATCAATGTAACGTTCACCAACACGCTCCAAACTCTAGTTCGGCCGTCATTGTGTTCAAGACTAAACCGCGACTCATCTGAAAAGAGGACCTGGGACCACTGTTGTGTTGGTTCCATCTCACATGACGATGGCAGAAAGCTCGGCGAGCCAGCCTATGGGCTGCTAGCAGTCGTGGTCGAACAGCTGGGCGACGTGATCTGAGAGGCCGAAGTGGTGAAGACGGTTTCGTATGGCTTGACGGCTGAGGATGGTGTTATTTGCCATACGAAGCTGCCTTTGGATGCTGGCTAAGTTTTCTTCGTGGTGGCATGGTGAGAAAAGGGGCTGACAGTAACCAACCCGCGCTTAAACAGCCAAAAAAGAAGGGGCATAAAACTCACTTGAGAGACTGCTCTTGCACAGGAAAAAATAATTTTTCATTTTACACATCTTGTGTCGCCAGCAAGCTTGATGCAAAACAGGCACAGTTAACGCAACTTTGCACTTTTTATCCCGCGCGGTAACGAGGTCACCAAGACCCCCGTGCGCACTACCAGTTGACACAGGCTGGATACACACTGCTGTGTGAGATTCCATCATGGTTGCCGCATAACAAAAAAAACAAATGTTTTTTTAACTTTGGATGAATCAAACCCCAGTGTGCAAAGGCCTGTGCTTAACTTTATGTGACTAGTATATATCTCCCATTATTTATCTCGCTCAGTAGAGAAAGAAACTGGTGGAGACCATGGCAGCAGAGAGTCCTCAGAAGAGAAGCTCCTTCAAGAAGTGTTTCAGCCCTTGTCTCTGACACTCTAGGAGGTTGGGCCACACCCAGTTCATGGACTCCGGATATCTCTGCTGCCCCCTTTTTTCCATCTTGGGATGAGTCATGGACTGGGATTCAAAACCCATGACCCCTCTGGACATGCTCATTTTCCACTTAATGACTCGCACTCTAACCACTGAGCCACTGGGGCACCTGATATTTGTAGGGAAAGTTAAGCCTTATGAAGTTCACTTTTTTTCCTCCTTGACAAGATCAGCTTGAACACCTCTCTGCCGCTTCTGCCATTGCGTTCAGGGCTCTGGTTTTTTCCTCCCTGCAACACTGAGAGCGTTTCATGAGGGCTGTATGCAGACCATTCCTACAAACCCCCTAGCTCCAATTTCTGCAGTGAGGACTTGACCTGATAGCCTTCTCTCCTCAGGCTGAAAGCCAGATCAGCATACTTTTCAATCTTGTAGATTGGAGCTGCCTCCATTCTGTTCTCATATAGCACCATGAGCTCGATCATGATCAGCTGCTTGGTTGACTGAGAGTGGACTAGTATGTCTGGTCACATGCCACTCTTGCTGATGATCTCTGGGTGACTCTCCATTCTGGGAGGTTTGCAGTGCACTCCCAGTCATCTGCCCCGTCCAGCAGACTCTGCCTGCATGTTCCGAGTGGCAGTGTTGTTCTTGGCCATGATTGCTATAACCTCCTGCCGTGAAGAATCTTGCGGGTGCTTTTCCTGTCTGTGGTGTTGATACTATTACTAGCCCAGACTGCTTGTACAATCTCTTTGAGCACTTGGTTGTGCCTCCATGTGTACCTTCCTTGAGCCAGGGCTACTTTACATGAGCTTATGATATGCTCCACTGTTTGTTTTTCATGGCAGAGGGGGCATGATGGATCGTCTGTTTTTTCCCACTTCACCAGGTTTGCATTTGAGGGCAGAAGGTCATATGCACTAATGCAGGTCTGAGAATGAAGCTGATCCTGAGAGGGGCCATGTGCCAAATGTCATTCCAAGTGAGACTTCGTTGGAGTGCATTCTCCCACATTGTCCATTGCCCTTGCTGGCTGTGCTGGACTGCTTTTTGGAGTCTTTTTGGTCTCCTTCTTTTCTCATCTCCTGAATCATCATGTCTCTTTTGGCTTTTCCTTTGGCCTTTGACCACCATTCAGTTTTGGTCACCCCCAGTCCTTGTCTGTTTGTCTGTGTGTGTGTCCTGTTATTTCTCTGATCTTGAGACTTTCTTTTGCAGAATCCATCGCTTTTTGAACTTTCCATTTTTCTGCCTGGTCTTCAGCTGGGGGGCTTGATTGCTTCTACCACCTTTGGTCTCTTGAGTCCTCCAGCATGCTTTGAAGTCAGATCTTCCCTGCTTTGTATTCTTCCAGGATGGATTTCGGTGGTAGTTTCAGCTTTGCTTTGGCGACAGTACAGTGCTATGTCATTGAGACAGGGTGGGATACCAAGCCATTTTCCTTGTGAACTTGTTGATTTTGTGGCTTCTATTGCCTCCACTATGTTGGCGCAGATGTTGTATATCAATCAGAGGCCATAGGAGCTTTGGTATCAGCATGAAATGCAGGCACCAGATCTTGTATTTGCCAGGGACCTCACACTGGTCAATTTTGTAGCAAAGTGTGAGTCTGTATATCAGGAAAAATGCCTTATGTAAGGTTAAGGTATTTCAGCACACTATATTTTACAAAACAAACGCAACAACATTTTATAGCAAAGTGTGACATACTGTACAACCAGGAAGATGCTGTATGTAAGAGATTATAACGCACCATGTTTTACAAGCTCATTTAATGAATTAAATCTGTCCCGTATGGACAGAATATAACAAAAAAGAGCCTGAGTCTGTTCTTGTTCTTGGTGCCCATCTTTTCTCACCAAGTGATGTGGGTGACAACAAACTCTTTTCCTATTATTGTTCATAAAATCTGATGCAAATAGTCTTAATAAGGATTGACCTTTAATTTTCCCTGAAATTTAATGATGTTGAACAGCTGCATTCCCTGTCGAGCACAACAAGAGATGACAAAGAGCAGGGAACAGTATGAAACAGAAAGCGCCACAGTGGGACGTGCATCAGACGTTACTGTCTTTGCGTAGAGAAGCAGCATCAGGTCTCTTCAGTGTTTCTTTGGGTGAGTCAACAGCATCATTTATGATCTCTCTCACACACACACACACACACACAAACACACCACACACACACACACACACACATATGCGCCCACGCACACACATGCGCACACACACACACATGGGCCCATGCGCACACATACACGCACGTGTAAATTCAACATACATACACATACAAAAAAAAAAAAAAGCAAGGTAGGTAGGTAGGCACTCAAGACGAGGTCTGACCAGTGCTTTGGGCTAATGTGTAGGTCAGACATCGGCTGAGTCGTAGCCATGAGACCCTCTCTTCAATTCTCTCATCTTGTTGTTAATTCATTTATCCATCAGCTTCAAAGCATGAACTTAGCAGATGTGGTGTATAGGGTATATGGACTAGTCCGCACGCAGTGATGCCTCCTTGATAAAACTGAAAATGTCTGATGGGTGGAGGGGATAGAACATAAGGGAACTTTGAATACAATTTTTTTTCACCTTTTGTCTTGCAGGTTCAGTTCTGTCTGTTCACAGCACAATGGTTTAAATGAACAATGGACGTGTATTGCATGTGGGTACAGTTGGTGGACTGATCAGATTTTTTTTCCTCTCATTCTCTTTTTTTCTTTTCTTTCTTTTTTCTTTTTTTTTTTTTTGTTTTTTTTGTTTTGTTTTGTTTTTAGGAAAATAGCTGCACATGACAATTACTTCTCATGTTATTATAAAAAGATGACATTACTTAAGAGCACATATCTTGTCTCCGTGAAAACATTAAACAAAAAGCGGTAAACATTGGGCAGTTCTGTGCCTCAGCCCTCAAAGTCCAAACTTTGCCAAAAATTGGTTGTCAGTTATTAACACCTTAACGAGCAGAACATATGGTGGGGTAAAGGACTATTTTACATGTTAATTGAATCACTATATTTATATACTTAAAAAGGCAATTATCAGTTGATCAAGTTGATTCTGTTACTTAAAAGGGCAATCATCAAGTGATCAAAATAATGCTGCTAAAACAATCTGGTAATAACATGGCAGGTGAGAACCAGCTTTTGAAACTTTATAACCTGTGAAAGAGAGATCAAAAGATGTGGCATTCAGACTATGCAAGATGAAATGACTGCACAAAATGAACAAACAAAAAAAAAAAGTTGTACTTGATGGTACTTTATCTTTGTACTGCGAGGTAGTCTTAGTTGTTTCTGAAATACACACAATTGTAACATTGCACCATGAAATAATAAAGTGACGGTGATTTTAAAAGATAAATCTGAAGCAGATGCTTTTAATGGCTGGTCAAATTCATTATTTATTTGTATTGACATTTGATTGAAAAAGTTTTTACCTAATGCAGCAGGGAACGATTTAACAGCATGAAACAATCTGAAAATAGTTTGCTGTAAAACAAAAAGTCTCGTATTTACTTGGCTGCGTGTTGTGTAGCTCAAGATGGCCACATCTGACTGCTGGCAAGGTGTTTTGCCAGAATAAGAAACTATGGTGTGCAACCATACTGAAAAAGGATAATGAATTCATCATCCAATGGGAATGAACTTCCAGTGTGCAAATGACGATAGCAGCGCCCTTCCTAGTATTATACATCCGTCATGTTTCTGGCGTGCTTGCAAGAACATGTTTCACTCATGGCTCAACTGTAGATGTGTGTTTTCTTTTACCAAGGTTTTTTTTTTTTTTTTTTTTTTTTTTAAAAAGTTTTACACGATGGAGGACAACCAGAGTGTCAGTACTTTCGTGTGATGAAATTTGCGATCCAGGCGCTCGCACATCTGGGGTTCAGGACTTTTCAAGCACAGTGGCTTGTGAGTTGGCCCCGGCCCCCGCTGATACTCAAAGAAAAGGGGAAACAAAAACTACGATATAAAAAGACCTCATACTAGAAAGTTTACACAGCAGAGAGAAAAAGATCAAAACACACGCGCGCCCCTCTCTCTCTTCCCACAACACACACACACACGCACCACGCAAACGCACGCACGCACGCACACGCAACGCACGCACACACACAACACACACACACCCACACACACACACACCACACACACAGCATGCGCGCACGCACGCACTTTTACAAACAGTATAGCAAAGATAGTGAATATATGATATATACTGCATAAATTGCATCATGCAGATGGTCTTTCTTTGTGCACAGGATTATACCAAGAGAGAGAGAGAGAGAGGAATGTCTATACATTCCCACATGACCATTACCTTAACGGATTAGAGCATGTTTAAATCCTCACAGAGAGACAAGGTGGGTTACTGTCAGGCAGGCTACAAAATGCTGATACCATCCTCTGTCACACACCTTGTTACATGGGTTCACAATGGACAGAGGGAGGGAGGAGAGAGTTGGAGGGCATGGGGAGGGGGGGGGGAGGGTAGTGAAGACTGGTGTGCCATTGAGAGAAGCTGGATGAAGTGGGCAGATGGAGACTGGAAAGACCTGTGACATGGGTCAGTGAGGGGAAGTTGGGGTGGGGTGGGGGCCTCAAGGAGAGGGACATCAGTACAATAAAACAGGTTTCCTTTGATGTAAAAGAAAAACAAAGAACAAAGAGAGAATCATGCATCAGTTTGATTCCCCCAAAACACAGCTCTCCCAGTTTAGATGTATGAATTTCAGTTCAGTTCCAGAGTGGAAATAAAAACAATATCAGCTGGTCATTACTAGCGTCCAAGATGTTGTGCTTTCCAGACTACAAACGTCTTTCATATTTTTGCTTTCTTCATTTTCATTGTTGCCTAGGCAATTGTTGTTTTTTTTATCTTATTTTCCATTAAAGAAAATCGAGATGATTTTGTTTCTGGACTTAATTTGAATATCAGTGATACCTAGCTGTTTCAACGAAAAAAAAAAAAAATTGAAAGGAACTCTGCTACCAACACCATCAGTTCCAGAACTTTTTTCCATTTGCCATTGCTTTCAAGGCGCATCCACCTTAAAGTTGTTTTCATCACCTTCTAAGAGGTGTTGTGCTTCTAGTGACAACTGTGGTATTTCTCTTATTTAAGTTCCGTTATTCACAATGTTAATATTCTTATTATTTTTATAAAGTTGTGCATCAAAGTTGTTGTTTCACTTCAGCAACCTTATTTTGTTTGGCATCAAACAATCAGCTCACCATCATCTTTTACAAAGTTTGTTATTCGGTTGTAAATGTAATCTTTCTTCAAGTAACAGAAATATTTGTGGTCTTTTTCACCATCAGCAGCTGTCTAGCCTTAGATCTAAGCACGGACGCCCCCATTACCTTTTTACATAAGCGCAGCCACTTCTTGAGTTTTTTCTTTGCAGAGTGTGAATGTCATCTGTTTTTAGTTCTTTCTTTTCAATATTTCGATATCAAACACATTTATCGTTTTCTCTTGCTTTCTTTCTTCATTTTCATTGTTGCATATGCAATCTGTTTTTGGATCTTATTTTCATTAAAAGAAAATCTAAGAAGATCTTGTTTGGTACTTTACATTTGAATGTCAATGAAAACCTTATCCCTTGGTCATCTTCACCCAGATGAATAGCATATTCTTTCTCACCTATTTGTTATTTCAGTTTGAATTGAAACATATATTGTATCTCTCAGCAGTGAACAGCTAAGTTCCAAAAACATTTTTTCCTTCCCCAAATGACAAAGTCAGAGATACCAAAGAGTGGTTTGATCAATCACCTGGTAGAATTATCGGCATCCTCATATAATATGAGTAGAGGTTAATCTAACAAAAGGAAAAATCAAGTCTACTTTGTTTGAAGTGGAGAAGGGGGGTTTCCACCAGGTAAATGTTACTATATTCTCCTTTTTGACCCTTTTTCTCTTTCTGCTCCAAATATCATTCCAAACCAAATTCTGCACACCATTTCTTCTATAACTTGCTTTGCTTTAGGAAAGTTAAAATGTTTGTAAATTATCGTAGTTCGATATGTTGGGTCCATCATAAGGTTTCAGTCTCTGTACGGCAGTTATGTTTTTACTTTTATATTGCTTTATGGTTTCACCGAGATCTTGATAGAAAGAGGGTTGTCCCTATTGGTACCAATGCAACATCTCACTAATATGAAGTCTTTTTTCCTTTGCTGTAAAATATGTTATTATATGATTTCCATTACTCTCTTTTTTATGTCTATTTGAATTTAAAGTCTGTTATTGAATAATAGTGCAACACCTCTTGAGGTTACTTTGAAAAGAGGAAA
>JADBJO010019394.1:10000-33355 GCA_016801955.1 Conus betulinus | reverse complement strand
ACCACATGGCGACTACTGCGGAATCTGGGAACCCAACTCACTTATAAGAAGGAATCCCCAACAACCTCTAAACAACGCCCCTAGAGTCGGCCCGGTACATCCTAGATGCACACCCACGCTGAGGTACTTTGACGTCAGATCGACTCCAGTACACTTCAGCGGCTCCGACCACACCCTCTTTATTAGAAAAGAGACTAGTTTTTCTGTTGTGGACTGTTACCGTATAGCTCATTGTCATTACCGGCGATATGATTTTTACGTCAATTAAACAAAGCTAAACAACACGTAATCTGGTTGTTAATGTAAAAAGATATGAACACGAACCGGACAAATTCCAAACCCGAATGAAAAATAAACACAAGACCCAATGAGATGTACGGAAGTTTTCCAGTCTTGCCGGAATCTTGCAGGCTTTTCACTTGGTCTTCCACTGCGTGTATGGTAAGTGGTGTGTTATCACGTGTGTTCTGTTTAGCAGCAGGCGTAGACTTGCATGCAGAAGAAGTAGGTGTAGTCTTGGGCCTCGCGGCAGCATGTGTAGGGCTGGGAATCATCAGCGGACGATGGAGCTGGTCAGGGCAAGTCGTCGCTGGTTACATTAACAGCAGGGTGTCGCCACTGTTCATGATCAGTAAAACCAGGTGCTGCTAGGAGTTGGTACTGGATGGTGGAGTTAATCGTGTTCGCATGCACAGGGGCTTCGATTACGCCTCAGTTCACCTGTTCTTCTTCTGTCTGGATCATGTAGGATCTGGTGCGCATTTTTCCTCACACACCAGGTTGCTTCCATCCTTTGTCCCGTCTGTTTTGAAAGCACAGGGGTCTCTCAGGATGGAGTTCAGGCGGGAGAAGACCACGGATAACTGCATAGTTTTGTTCCACTTTGTTTCTGTTTTCTTTTTCATTCCTGGTCACGGTCTGCATTTGGTGTGTGCTGACGTTCACTGGGAAACAGAGTTTTGGAGCAGGAGTTGGAAAGTAGTTGCGACAATTTGCTGAAATTTGATGAAGAGAACTGTCTTCCGTTATCAGAAATAAAAACTTTCTGGAAGACTGCCGTGCATGTGCAAACGTATTTTCAGCTGTTGATCACGGAGTACGACGGTCAATGTGGTCAGATAGGCAATGTCAAGATGTATACCTGGAGTAGTAATCCACACACACCCAGTGTGTCTCGCCTGTGAATGCGCCAGGTCAAACGCAATTCGTTCACAAGGACGTGTGGTAAGAGTAGGATGGCCCGACGAGGTTCTATGATGTGAGACACAGGCAGTTTTCAGAGCACCATGCGACCTTTTGAAACAACATCGCAATGTCCGACTCATGACTGGCCACCACACTCCTTGGTTTGCTCGGTTCTCGGAAAGGAAATGCTAAGTGTCCTGCGTGGATTTTTCCGGTATGATCGTTGTCGCATGGGAAAGGAATGACCAGCACTATGTCCCCTCAGAAGTAGTCATCATGAAACACTGAGGTCTTGTGATTGTGAAAAAAGTCTATGGCCTGCTCGAGGACACATCTTTCTTGTGATTGGCAAAGCATTCTGTTATATTCAAGTTGACGGTTTCAAGCTGCCATGCGTTGCTGTGTTGGCCTCTCTGATTACACACAGATCTATGGATGCGACAGACGCGCGAGCAAGGAATGAAGCAGAATTTCCTCAAATAACCTTGGAGTCTGTCTTGCAAGGCAAGGCACACAAACACAGTTGTGATTACTGCGGCTTCCTAGGAGGTGTGCTCGGATCAATACCATGTTCTGCCGGGTGCTTCTCTGTGTTAACCCCACCTTGCTAGGGCTCATAGCGCACACAGTGAGCGTGTACACTGGGTGTGCAGTGACGATCCCGCACCCATCCGGAGGTCTTTGCTCCTCGTTCACTAGGGTAACAAGTGGTCGGTGGTAGTTATGGATGTGAAAGTTTCAGGCTACCAGATAGCGTTAGAATTTTTCACAAGCCCGGACCATTGCCAAACATTCTTTTTCCTATACTTAGCGTATCCTTTTTTTCTGCTTCGTAAGAGGTGTCGAGAGCAGTATGGGCGATTGGCTTTTCAGTTCTTCCTTGTGATTTTGACGAAAAAGCACTCCTCCGCAGTTCCAGAACTGCTAGCATCAGCACTTACGATTGTTGGTTTTGTTACATCGCGTAAATTGACAAGTGTTGGTGTTTTGGAAAGTAAATGTTTGACTTTCTTCACAGTATCTGTCTGTGGTCTGTCCCATATCCATGGAGTTTCACTTTGGAGAAGATCATTCAAGGTTTCAGGATTGTTGACAGATCTGGGAGAAACCTGCCTAGGTAGTTGACCATTTCCTAGCCACCTCCTGAAGTTCAGAAATGTTTGTTGGATCACTCATGTTTGAATAGCATCCAGTTTCGGATGGATCTGGTGATTTATCCGTCCTTGTTGAAATGGTGACCTAGAAAGCTGATTTCTTTCTTGCGAAATTCACATTTTTCCCTTGCTTTGTTGAGCTTCAGTCCAACTTCTGATAAACGTGAAGAACGCTAATGTTCAGACGCTCATCATGTTTTTCTATATCATCTCCAGAATGATGATATCATCCATTGTAGCAACTCCACTCCAGCAATGTCACCCAGGATTGTTTCCATCGTTCGCTGGAAACACTTCAGGAGCCATTGATATTCCAAATGGAAGACGGCGAACAGAAGTGGACCGGCCAAAGGGTGTCATGAAACGTTGTGAGTTTGGCGTTTCATCATCTAGGGGAAGCGGGACCAGAAACCAGATCTTGCATCTAGTTTCGTAACACTGTGGATCCTGTCAGTTTGGTGTGTGATGTCCTCAAGAGTAGGTAGTATATATCGTTCTCGTTTTATCACTCTGTTCCAGTTCTTCAGATCCACACATATACGCACTCCTCCTCCTTTCTTTAAAACTGGTACATCGGTGCGCACCGTCAGTTGGCTCGGTGAGTGCGTTTCGATCACTCCGTTTGCCTCCATTCGCTGAAGTTCTTCTTCAACTTTAGGCATCAAGGGGAGCGGTATCCTCCTTGCTGTAGTGATGTGATATGGAGTACTGTCTTTCCTCTAATCTGATTTTGACGTGGATCACACTGGACTGGTTTTCAATTTCCCCGAATGCAAGATCATGCAGGTCATAACAGTATCGCTTGACAAAAACCTAGCCGTAGAGCTGCCTCTCTGCTGAGGAGGCTATCACAGTTGCTATCAATCACAAAGACTTGAAAAGCAACAGTGTTTTTATCATTTGTATTCACATGTGCTATGAATGTTCCTGTCTGCTGAAGATCACCACCAGGACTTTGTAGAATAGCTGCTGATTTTCGCAATTTTGTGGCTTTGACGTAGAACTGTCATACAACTTTCTTTGATATCACAGATACATCAGCACCTGTGTCGATCTTGAACTAATGGAACGTCCATTCATCACTAAATTTGTGCGCCATGGCGGCTCTTCTTCATCTTGTTTCTCAATGCTTCCTAGGAAATGTGTGTAAAGTTGTGGTTGGCTTGTTGGAGATCTTTCACTGATCTCGCGAACTTGGCTAGTTGTGGATGAACGACAGACTTTCTGGAAGTGGGTATACTTGCCACATCCCGACACTGTTTTCCCTTTGCAGGACACATGTCTTTTCCATGCTGATATCCACAGTTGAGCACTTCTTGAACTGCTTTTTTGTCAAGGTGACTACGAAGAGGTTGACTTCCTGATTTTCCTCCCCTTCCAGAATTGTAGCTCCTTTTCTGAAGAGAACATCCTGCTGATCCATGTGCAACTGCATCAAACAGTAGCACCAGCGGAGGGTCTTGTTCATTCAGTTGGAGTTTGACTAATTCCAGCTGACGTGCTTGCTGTATGGCGTCTCTCAAAGTCAGATCAGCTTGAAGCTGTAGCTTCTCTGAGAGTTCTGTATCACGAACACCAAGAACAAGCCTGTCCCTAATACTTTCTTCTTTGTTCGTGAATTTAGCACTTTCTGCAAGTCATACAGCTTTCTAACATATGATTCTACGTTCTCTCCAGCTAGTGATTTCGTGAATAGAACAAGGCTCTTTCATGTACGACATTGACTCTAGGTACAAAAGATTCATCAAAGCGTTCTAAAATTCGTTCTACAGTCGAGTTTTTCGTCGACGTCAGAAAATGTTCGCGTAAATTTTCTCTGCTTCCTGTACCCATGGCATAGAGTAAGCTACTCACTTGTACTTTCTTCCATCTTTGAAGAGTTTCGATGCATCTCGGAATCTGAGAAAACCTGTCGCCAAGGTCGGCCAGCAGAAACACTGGTTTTGTAAAATCGAAATCTCAGGAGGTGTGAATGCCATTTGTCTTTTTCTTCTTCGTTCGTCACAGTCTCTAGATCCCGACGCTGCCACCATGTATCGTTGTTAAAGTGCGGACTGAACTAAGATGGGTCGATTAAGCTTACATGTTACGGAGAGACTGTTCAAATTGTTGACGGTTGTTAGGACGCATATCATCCCGACCTACTGCGCATGTCCGGTCCACTAATAAGATAAAAACAACAACCACCTAGATCCTGTTAATGTGAACGTCGTCTGCTCCGACGAGGTATCCGTCACACATATGAAGGCAACGATCAAGCCTCAGTGGTCATTCCGACCTCTTCAAACAGTTATCAAAGAAAACTTTTGCTCAACGGCTATTACTCAACGGCTACTAATTAGAACAGTGTCGACGGCTTTCTTTATCCTCCTTGGGTTGCTCCTTCACTACCCTGATTCTCTATCCTCCTTTTCTCCTTTCCGTTACCCCCTTCTCCCCCCACCACCCCCAACCCCCCCCCCCCCACACCACCCCTACCGTAACTATGTAAAATCTTGTTATCTCCTTATCTCCTGCTGATGTCTTCCCCTACCCCCAACACACACCCACCCCACCCCCCTATTTCGAGTATTTACGATATCCTTGTCCGTTAATCGTTTTCATCTTAAAACAGGAGCTTCCAATTTCATTCACATAGGAACCCCTATACTGTCCGTGTCGTCTGTCTGTTTGTTTGTCTGTTCTCTGATTGTTCTAAACACCCCCTGCTCTCTCTTCCTATCTGTCTGCCATCTGTGGTATGTCTCTTTGTCCCCCCTATGTTATGGTCTCTCTCATCTAGCTCTTCTCATCTCTATCTACTATCTCTCTCTATCTCTCTCTCTCAGTCTGTATGTCTGTGCTCTGGCCTCTCTCTCTCTATCTCGTCTCTCTCTCTCTCTCTCTATCTCTCTCTCTCTCCAAACCATTCATTATCTATCATCTCCTCATTTCTCAATCTGGTACTAACATCTCGTTTTTCTCCTTTTCCTTCAATCTTTTTCTATCCCAATCGATGGTATGCACTCTTTCTTCCTATTCCATTTTATCTCCCCTTTCTCCCTCACACCCCTCAAGAACTACCCACTCCCGCGCCCTTTCCCAAATCAAAACACCCGTTCCTTTCTCACCTACCTTTCATCCTCACTGCAGCTCACTGTTTTGTTTTCTCTGTGAAAACTAAACAAAAACATAAAGCGAAGTGATTCCATATTTCGCGCCATCCTGTTGCCATACTCCATCTCATGTTTTTGTTTTCCGACCACATCAAAAGCTGTCAGGAGGCACAAATAGAACAGGAACATTAATTTACACTCTTGCTGCTCCAAGATCTTCCCTGTGTGCTCTGTCTGTCTGTCTGTCTGTGTCTGTCTGTCTCTCCTCTCCTCTCTCTATCTTCTGTCCCTCCATACCTCTTCTCACACACATCTCACACCACACGACACACCACCCTCCCTACAACACACACACGCACGCACGAACGCACGGGACGCACGTCACGCACGCACACAGCACGCACACGCACGCACGCACGCAGCACACACACACCGCCCACACACACACACACCACACAATTATTCCCCTACTCCTTGGCTTGCTCTGTGTCACGAGCTTTTTGAAAGTCCGACTTCTTTTTAACCCCCTCTATCTGTCCCTGCTGTCTGTCTGTCTGTCTCTCCTTCTCTTCAGTCTCGCCTCTCTCTTCTCCTCCCCTCCTCACCCAAAACACAACCACACACACACACACACACACACACGCCCCACGCTCTCTCTACTCTATCTCTCGCTCTCTCTCTCTCTCTCTCTCTCTATCTCTTCGGATGCTCTATTTTGACAACGCTTTTTCTAGTACTGGCTTCTTTCTTGTATACCCTCGTCATCTGTCTGTCTGCCTGCCATTCAATCAGTCTGTATTTACACTCCTCATGCTGTTAGGTCTTGTCTGTGTGTCTGTCTCCACTCACTCACTCTCTCTCTCTCTCGCTCTCTCTCTGCTCTCTGTCTCTCTCTCGCGCAGCTCTCCTCTCCGCCCATCATTACTCTCTCCATATCCTATTTCTCATTTATCTCTCATCAAAAAGCTGTTTACGAACAATTAATTAACAGGAACATTAATTTACACGCTCTGCTGTAGGGCACTTCTCTGTGTGCTCTGTTTGTCTGTCATATGTCTGGTCTGTCTGTCTGTCTCTCCACTCTCTCTCTCTCTCTCGCCCTCTCTCATCTCCCTCACACCACACACCACACACACACACACCACCCACACACACAAACACACACACACACACACACACAAACATATCCTCACGCTTTGCACTTGCTCGCCACCTTCACACACACTTTGTTAACACATCACACACACCACACACACACACCCACACACACACTCTGTCTGTCTGTATCACAACACTTTCTACCACGCACTTAGTCTCACATCACACGTCACACACACACACACAACACACACACACACACCACACACCACACACACAATCAACACTCTTTCGGCATGCTCTATCTTCAATTAACTTTTTAAATCTCGGACTTCTTGTCTTTTTACCCTCTACACGCTGTTGTCTGTATCTCTCTCTTTCTATCTTAGATTGTACTCCATTCACACACACAAACACCCACACACACACACACACACACAACCAACACACACAAACAACACTTCTCTCTCTTTCGCTTTGCTCTATTTTGATGACAACGCTTGTTTGTAGTCTCGGTCCCTTCTTTCCTTTTACCCTCTATCTGTCTGTCTGGCTGTATGTCTATGTAGGTCTGTCTGTCTTGTCTGTCTGTCTGTCTATATGTCTGTTCTCTCATCGTCTAGTCAATCTTCTACTCTCTCTTCTCTCTATCTCTCTCTTGACTCTTTCTCTTGTCTGTCTGTCTGTCTGTCTCTCCTGTCTGTCGTCTACTCTCTCTCTCTCTCTCTCTCTCTCTCTCGCTCTCTCTCTCCCTCTCTCATGATCCATCTCCTCTTTCTCTCTCAGCTGTCTTCACTTTACCTCTCTTCTCAACCCTTCCAATCTCTCTCTCTCTCTCCCAATTTCTCTGACCACAATATAAAGGACATCCGGTCATCGGAGATCGACACGGCCCGCGAGTTCTCTTTCCCCCAATCCATCAGAAGAGATCGTCAATAGCAATGGTGTCTTTCCTCTGAGCGCCATGTCATAGTCTCCAGTTTCCTTACCTCTCTCATTTCTTTCATTCGTTTCTTCTTCTTGCTTCCTCCGGAACACACAAACACACACACACACACACACACCACACACAACACACACAAACACACCACACACAAACACACAGCGATGTTACAACACATTGATACTTTGACATTTTATTGTCATTACCGAAATTCGAAACATGAAATACTTCAGAGGCGACTGACGAAACAAACAAACAAAACAGTAAACAAACAAACAACGCAATCCTAGCCGCGGTTACCCCAATCTCACCGGCCATCCCCAACTGAAGACATCATTTCATCTCAAAATGCGTCCATCCTGTGTCTGGGGGCTCACAATTCCAGAGATGTATGTCTGGCAGCCTTCATGTCGCCAACAGGCTCAATCTCACTGCTCAAGGAAATCTCAATTTCCACTGCTGCTATCCCATTTTATCTTTTCAGTAATGGTCCAGCTGTTCCGAAAGTGTGGAAAACGGCCCGAGCGAATGGCACGGATGTTGTTTAAAGGGGGGAGAACCGAGCCTGTAAATTCTGTCAACGTTCAGGGAAAATGGGAAGCGGGGGGAAAAGGGGAAGTGGGAAGAAGATGTTCCGTATTGGAGACAGACAAATATCATCTCCCGCACACACCCTCTATTGTCCTCTCACTCTTTGGTCCCATATTCCTCCCCGCACACACATAACATCCTGCATCACATGCTTATTCAGGCACAGTATTGTTAGCACAACTGTTTAGTGCGTGTCTGATCAAACTTTGCTTGTAACGCGACAAATAAGACAGAAAATCATTAAAAGCTAAAACAATATGCATAACTAACATATGCCACAGACCCAGAGTCGAATGAGTTCGAGATAGAGAGACGGGGAGAGGAGGGGGATTGGGGGGGGAGAGAGAGAGGGGGGGGGGGTTGTGTGGGGGGGGGGGGTGGGGGGGGGCGGGGGGGGGGGGGGGGGGAGAGGGGAGGGGGGGGGGGGTGGGGGGGTGGGAGGGGGGGGGGGGGAGAGTGAGAGAGGGGTAGAGAGAGAGAGGAGAGAGAGGAGATATTTCTATTTTATTTGTCTTCTTGTCCAAAGATCGGACACTCGACCAAGGGAAAGAAAAATGCAGTGTTTTTTTCCCTCGTTTATGTTTCTTTTTCATATGCAACAATATTCTTCTAGGGGGTTATAATGAATGATGTCAGCTGCAAGTCATATTTCAACTTACAGATTCGATCCAGAGCCTCACCCCTGCCGTCTCTCTCTCTCTCTCTCTCTCTCTCTCTCTCTCTCTCTCTCTCTCTCTCTCTCTCTCTCCTCTCTCTCTCTCTCTCTCCACTTTACTCTTCTACAACGCTGCATACTCATTCTTTCACTCTTTTCCCTCATTCATTGACATTGTACATAAAACCAATTTTGAAGTCGGTGTCACACAGAGAATGGCTGACAGCCTACTTTTAAACGAAATAGATCCTAACCACTAAATTCACTCCGTATATAAAAACAACAACGACAACAACACAAACAAACAAAAACTAACCATTAGTGTCAGTCTCTCTCCCCACCACCCCGATGAAAAGAATGTTTATTTTCTCTAAAAAACAGTTTCCATCCCGTCGCGTCTGAATAAAAAACCCCAGCGACAAGTTTCTGGCAGTCTCATGGTCGCCAACATGGATAGTTCCAGTCCCCAAGGAAATCTCACTCCCTTGTGCCCCCCCCCATTTTATCTCCAGTAATGGCCCTAATGTCCTAACGCGTGGAGAATGGCTGAGAGAATGGCACCAGATGCTATTTGAAAGGGGATAGAACCGAGCATGTAAATTTTGTTGACGTCCAAGAAAATGGAAAAGTGGGGAAAGGGAAAAGTAACCGAATAGGTTCCGCTATGCGCTTCAGGAAGTAGGAAAGAGAAAGTATCTCCTGCATATACTCTCCTACCCTCTCCTTCTTCTCTGATCCTTTCTCTCTCCAAACCTTGCCCCCTTCGTCTTCCTCTCAACCCTCCATACATATGTGATATATCTCATCGCATGAGTATTCATACACAGTATAACGCTAAAAATGCTGTAATAGTTACTTAGTAGTCGTGTAGTTGCTGCTCGAAGTCGCGTTACATGGCTAATCAGTAGAGTTTTTATAATCAGATAAAATAAGAATTAGAAAAATGATGTTTCGCATCAAAACCCAAACTAGGTTAGAGGGAGGAGGATGGGGAGGGTGACAGAAAGAGAGAGAGAGAGGGAGAGAGAGAGAGAGAGAGAGAGAGGAGAATGAGAGACAGACAGACAGACAGACAGACAGACAACTCATAAAGTAGGTCAGAGGCAGACAGACAGGCAAACAGACAGACAGAGATAAAGAGAGAGGAAGCCTAAGAACTTAATTCATTTATCTCTCTGGTCCAAAGATCGAAATTTTTATAAAGAAATAAAAAAAAAAAGACAGTGTCCTATCTTGTTTATGCTTCTCATTCACATGTTTGATATTCCATACAGTGACTTAAAATGAAAGCAGCTGCAGAGATATCCAGATTACATTTCAATACCTGACCATCAGCCTCTCTCCCTCTCTCCATCTTTTAATCCCTCCTTCCTCTGTCTCTGTCTGTCTGTCTGTCTGTCTGTCGGTCTCTCTCTCTCTCTCTCTCTCTCTCTCTCTCTCTCTCTCTTTCTTTCTCATTCCCTCGGTTCTTCGTCATTATTCCACTGAAAATACTTGGTCATATATTCCGGATAGACAGCACAATATGTGGCTGACCGAATGTAAAAAAACAAATCAGACTAAACAACTAGATCCACGACCGAGATTTTAAAACAAAACAAGCCAACAGGAAAAAACAAACAAACATTAAATCCTCTAAATCCAAGCCTGAAGATGTTCTTTTCCATTGAATTATCCCCAGCTGGTAAATTCCTCGCGAAAGACTTCTGCCAAGCTTTGACATGGTCATGTACCAGGTGAATTCAACACAGATCTCTCTTCCAATCTCACAACAAAGATAAACAGAATGGTAAGTCACTTAGCCTGACATGTCCCCAGCCACCTAGTAAAATTTCAGAAATGAAAGAGGTGTGATAGAAGAACGATGAGTCAGTTTCGTCAATTCAGTTTTCAATTCAGCTCTCGTCTGGTTTTAAATCCACGTAATCTTTTATTGAATGAGATTAATGGTGTTTGCGAGAGACAGACATCAAGAGGTAATTGTTAATTGTGCCCAGCCATTATTTTTTCCTGACGCCGCACCCAAAAACTAACAACGCCCCACTGATTGGTCGCAGGAGCCGCCCCGGAGTTGTTATTCGCTACGTGGTGGAAAGACGGATCGTCCAGCCACGAAAGAAAACCTCAGTGTCATCACTACCCTGTTTTATTTCCAGTCCTGATTGGCGCTGTTGGGGTGTGGTGTGGTATCCCTGTATAAGGAAATAAGGAGGACAAGATGCCACGAGATGGGTCTCGGGGAGCTGTTGGGGTGGGGCACCCCGGAGTCGTGAAACAGTGTCTGTGAACTCCTTGATGAGGCTGATTGAATGGACAATGGGAGAGGATGTGTGAATTGCCGTTATCCTTGTGGCCAATACTGAAGACAGAAAAGCAAGATTCACTAACGTTCGGACACACACACACCAAGCAAAACTTGAATCAAGTGAAAGCCGGATGAAATCAAGTCGGACAAAAGCCGTACGGCTGAAGAACCAAAATCCGAACCAGAACAGGATCCCTGGACCCTCCAATCCAAAGTCCACGACCACCCCCACCCCCCATCATAATACACGCACACGCGCACACCAACACAGCACACAACACAGACACACACACACACACACCACACACACGAAATAATGCACACACACCAACACAAACCCAAACACACACACACACTTTATCACACACCACACACACCTCTCTCTCTCTCTCTCTCTCTCTCTAACACAACACACACACACACACACACACACACACACACACACACACACACACACACACACAAAACACGAGCACACACACACAGACATACACACAAACACACACACACGCGCGCGCACTATAACTACACACACACACACACACACACAACACACAACACACACAACACACACCACACAACACACAACACACACACACACAACACACACACACAACACACACACACACACACACCACACACACACACACACACACAACACACACACACACACACACACACACGCATCCACGCACGCACACACAGAGACTTCTCGCACACACAAACACACACCACACACACACACCAACAACACACACACACACACACATACACCACACACGCGCGCGCGCGCGCGCCACACACACACACACACACACAACACACACACCACACACAAACACACACCACTCACCCGTGTAGCGTGCACGCACCCCATGGAACATGTCGCAAGAAAACGCTAGGCACATATTAAAGAAAAGAGAAGAGAAAAGACCCCCAAAAAAAAAGAAAGAGGACGAAGACCAAAAAAAAAGGAAAAAAGAAACAAAAAAGAAATGAAACAGGACACAGAACACTACCAGGACACACACACACCACACACACACAACACTCCACAAAAACACACACAACACACAACACACACCACACACACACACACATCCACATTTATATATATATATTATATATATATATATATAATATATATATCTATATCAAGCCGATTGGAAACTCACGCCTGGGCAGTGAGGACTTTAGGTTTGGCACAGATATTTTCAACTTCAAACGACGACGATCCGATAACTGCCGGGATTCTGAACACTTTCGTCTCAAAACAACCATGGTTATACAGGTCTACAACCAGACCAGCTCCAAGGACACAGACCAGCACTGGAGCTTGTTACCAGGCATGTACAAGGACTTTTTAGCTATAGAAAAAAATAGAAGGAAAATAAGGGACAATCTTACAGAAGGTCAAAGAAAGCGCTCTGTCTCAACTAAGAGCCTTCTCCGCTAACTCATAGAGCAGCATGTTCGTTATGCAGACAAGTCGGGTGTAACAGTTATACTGCTCTAGAGGAAGACGATATAAAACAATTGTTAATGAACTTAAACAATGGTGATTTTTATGAACATACTACCCGTAAAAACCCATCCCTCAAAAAACAAATAATAAAAGATAAAATTTATTTATAAGAGCATGGTCCAATAAATGGGTCAGCACAGGGGGACATCAATGAAGATGGTTAACATTATGTAAATGATATTAAAAAAATAAAAAAACAGAGGGAAATGCAAACTTTAATTAAAAAACGCATAAAAAGAAACCTTACCCTACACGATGTTACTTTCAGGGTGGTGGGACACTCCTGTTGGGAAAATCTCTCTAAGTTTATTCAAGCGACAATTAAGTCATTTAAATGACAAATTGATGTACCAAATAAAATATACAAAAGCTTCCTTAAAAAAATACAATGGATCAATGATAAAATAGCCCCACTCCCTCTTCAGTCTACACTTAGGTTGTATGTGATGTAGTAGCTTTATTCCCTAATGTTAATTAATGACATGGGACTACCAGCACTTGATAAAATGTTAAACTATACCCTTCTCCTATTGGTATCCTCAAACAGATGCCTGTTGGAAGCCTGGATATCTGTCTGACAGAAATGTGTGTTTTTTTGAGTTTACTGATGGCACCGATGACCAAGTCTTGCCACCCCTAACCATGGTACTGCCATGGGACCTGCGCACTCATGTACTTATGTTGACGTTTACATGGGAGAGCTTGATAATAAAATTTAGTAGAACATCACCAGTACCAATGATTTCTTCCACTGTTACCCCAAGAAGTAAATGAACAATTCCGATATCTAGACTGGAGCAGGTTTCGAGATGATTGGATTTGTTGTCCTTCTTGATGAAAATCATGTAAATAGGTTCAAGAACATCTCCAGTCTCTGAAACCACCTAACATTAAATGGACATCACCAGTGGCAAAGAAGTAACTTATTTAGATGTAAAACTTTCAAATTTCACAAGGCAAAATCATTACAGATGTGTTTTCAAACATAACCATGCGTACCTCCCTCCATACAGCTGCCATTCCCCTGCTGTGTTAAAGGGACTCATTTCCAGTGTGGGAACTAACTAGACGACGCATGCTGTGTAGTGAGGATAATACATTAAAAACTAGAAAAGAAGGAATATAGTAAATATTTTACAATGTCTGGTTGGGACTATCAGAAAGCGGAAAGCGAATAAGAGAACTTTATAAAGGGGCTAGGAAAAACAGGAAAACAATACTCACAGAAGAAAAAAAAAGAAACCAAAAAAGACAAAAAGATAGCCTGGGTGACAAATTATGATCCAAGGTATCATCCAAATCAGAAATAATAAGGAGACATTTATCAATACTGTACTCTAAACCCAGAAATAAGAGAGTTTTTCAAAAATTAAAAAAATATCTGCTGACAGACGCCGTAGGAATTTTAGGAGGAGAAATTTACAAAACCTACCGTCCCCATGAGAAATCTAGAATACGGACCAAAAATTAGAAGCAGGGTTATTTTACCTTGACTTGCCAGGCAAAGAAGAGGTGTGACACGTGTAAACATGGGGAGGAATACTAGAGTTATAAAATCAGCTTGGGATGGGAAGACTCTGTTATATCGGAAACACTTGACTTGTACTACAAAAAATGTAATATACGTGATAAGATGTAAGATCCATCCTGATCTGTTGTATGTGGGGTCCACAAAAAATCTTAGATTCAGATGGGCTAATCACAAATCGGACACAAATTTGAAAAAAAACAACAAAGTGTAACGTATCAAAACACGTGTGCACAGTCCCCCATCCTGATTCAGAAGAACTAGATTTTTGCAGATAATAGCAATCGATAATGTCAGAGAAGAGAAAAAACTGTTACAGAAGGAAACATTCTGGATATGTAATATAGATACGATTTTCAAAGGACTCAATACAAGACAGGATGTATGCACAGCAACAATCGAGAAAGATAAGTAATAAATATTTAAGAGAATTGCAAGCAAAAAAAAACAGTACCAGAGGCCAATTTTATTCTCTTTAAGACACCCCTTCCCCTTGATTCCAACCCCCCCCCCCCCCATTTCTCTTTCCCCCCCCCCCCTCCCCCCGCTTACCCTGCACCCTTACCCAACAACCCCCCCTCCTCCCCCCCTTCTGCCTGCCCCCCCCCCCCCCCCCCTTTTTCTCCAACGTTCCCCACGTAGGCATTCGGTTCCTCCCGTCACAACAGTCCCCTCCCCCTGCCTTCTCCCTTTATTCCCAACCCCCCCCCCCCCCTCCCCTTCTCTTTCCACGAAAGGAAACATTCTTGATATGTAATATAGGCACGATTTTGAAAAGGCTCAATACAAGGCAGGAAGTTTGCACAGCAAGATCCAGAAAAGATGATTCATAGATAATTGAAAAAATTTGCAAAAAAAAAAAAAAAAGTACAGAAGACCAATCGTGTTCATTGTAGGACCCCCCCCCCCCCCCCCTTCCCTTAGTTTTCTGCCCGCCCCCTCTCCCCTGCCCCCCCCCCAAGCCCCCCTCCCCCTCCCCCCCCCCCGCCCTCCCCCCCCCCCCGCCCCCTCCCCCCGGCTTCTCCCTCCCCACAGTTACCATGCGCCCTTAACCACCCCACCCCCCACCATTTCCCCCCACCCTACCCTCTCTATACCCCCCCCCCCCCCCCCCCCTCTGATTTTCCCAATATCCCCCAAGTAGGCATTCTGTCCATATTTTGTTGGATTGGTTTGTTGTTGTTTGCCTGTATTTGGAGGATGTGTTTTCGATCTGTTGTGCTGTGCCTCTGGAGACATTGGAGTTTGCATTGGTGGGGTTGCGAGAATGGATGGAAATTCGGGTGCACATATTTTAAAGTTACATGAGTGAGTTCGTTGGATATATGGAGAGAGAAAGAGAGAGAGAGAAAGTGAGGGAGGTGAACAGGTTGATGCGTTGGTGGAGATGGGTGACGTTGGGGGGAGTGGGAGAGAGTGGGGAGGGTGGTGAGTGGGAGTGAGAGAAAGCATACGCCGGTGTTTACGAAGATGAACGGAAATCCTCATTGGGCAAGAGAGTGAGTTGTGAACGTTGATACATGAATGAATGCACGAGAAAAAGGGTATATCTAATTTGTACAAAAAAAAAGGCTTCTTGAACTGTTTTTCTTGTTAAATGTACCATATATATACAGTGAGCTTCTATAAACAGTTGCCAGTACTGAAGAAGCTTTTTCAGCGAAAATTTTATTGGAGAATATACAATTTAAAATGAAACTGGTTACTTCTGTGTTTTTTTATTTTACTCCATGTATATATATATATATATATATATATATATATATATACATATATATATATATATATATATATATATATGGCGCTGCACTCCCCATTCCTTCTCTCCTCACGTTTGCTATTGAGATATATGAACATACATAGTTTTGTTTTCATTGCTACGTAATTATCTCGGGATCAAAATTATTTCAGGCCACGAGGGGACGAAAGAGTGAACTGTAATCTGATCCAGAGGAATAAAATGAACACGTCTAGAATTTCAATGTGAACTGAAACTTCACTTAAAAGCACAGGAGAGAAGAGAGAGAGAGAGAGAGAGAGAGAGAGAGAGAGAGAGAGAGAGAGAGAGAGAGACAGACAGACAGACAGAGAGAGACAGACAGACAGACAAAGACAGTGACAGAGAGACAGAGAAACAGGGATGCAGAAAGAGACAAAGACAGAGACAGAGACAGAAGAAGAAGATGATGATGATGATGACGACGAAGACGAGGAGGAGGAGGAGGATTAGGAGGGGGAGGATGGCCATGATGATAATGGAGATGATGATATTCATGTCCAAAGGTAGGAGATAGACAAATAAATGCACGTTGTTTCATTTATTCCTTGTCCTAAAACGAAGCTTGTGGAAATCAGCAAAATGAAAGCGATAACATTTGACAGGCCTGTAATCAGAGGGTGTGTTAGGGAATCTAGGTGGATTAAAAGTCTCTGTCAACACAAAATTAATGACGAATGATAACAATAGAAACACACAGAACTGAGAGAAAAGAAAAAAAAATGTAATTGTCAATGTAAACAATTAAAGGATATCATGTACATTACAGAGGGAAAAAATAAGGCACATATTATAAACATAAAATGAAGGAAAGACACAAAAAGAACAGACAAAAAAAAAGGAAAAAGCACACTTGGAAATGTGTTCGAATTGACATTTGTGTTAACCCCCCCTTCCCCCCCCCCTCTCTCTCTCTCTCTCTCTCTCTCTCTCTCTCTCTCTCTCTCTCTCTCTCTCTCTCTCTCTCTCGGGTCGATGACACCTTTCAGGTTAATGTCTTCACAGTTTTGTGGATGTCAATCACATCAATGTGATGTAATAGCCAGTCACACGCACAAAGGTTGTCCTGAGGGCAGACCCCCAAATGTTCACAAACTATAAGACCTTTGACTGGAATCAAGCTCGGCTTAATGTGTGCGTGTGCATGCATGCGTGTAAGCGCGCATGTCTGTGAGTGTGTGTGTGTATGTGTGTGTGTGTGTGTGTGTGTGTGTGTGTGTGTGTGTGTGGTGTGTGTGTGTGTGTGTGTGTGTGCACGCGCGCGCGCGCGCGCAAGCACGTGCATGTGTATGTGTGTGTGCATGTATGTGTGTGCATGTGTACGTATGTGTGTGTGCGTGTGCGTGTACGTGTGTGTGCGTGTGTGTGCGTGTGTACGTGCGTGTGTATGTGTGTGTGCGTGTGTGCGTGCGTGCGTGCGTGCGTGCGTGCGTGCGTGCGTGTGTGTGTGTGGTGTGTGTGTGTGTGTGTGTGTGTGTGTGTGTGTGTGTGTGTTCTTATTCTGATTTTTCGTGTACAGTTTTGAAGCCACTGGTCCCAAACACCCCCCACCCCACCCCCGATTACTGAATTCTTTAAAGCAACCTCAATTTACACAAACTTTACAGTTAAAAACTGCGTTGCAATCGAATTTTCACGAGATTATCACTCGGAAAGGAATGGTTGAAGCCCAAAGGTCTTGGAAGTTCTCTTTTGACTGAAAAGATCGCCTCCAGCAAGATTACTGGCCTTTAGGTGGAAACAAGCTCCATTTCACAGAACTGTCGTGAAGGCGATCCACGCAAATGACAATGAAAATGAGTATTCCAAGCTTTGTGAAAGGTCGGCCAGAAATGGCTTAAACCAACTCCTGTCCACAAACATAGACCAGACAAAAGATAGCACAGAGTTGGAGCTGTAACTGGAATCGCTTTTGGACTCCAAGGACAATGAGATATGCGAAACCGCTTTGAAAAATATTCAATGGTTGCACTTCAACGAAGTAAAACACACTTCGAAAGAAACTTGTATTCGAATTTCGGAGACTCCTAAGAAGTTGGGGAAAGTTTAAGTGGAAAACATTTTATGATAGTGTGGAACGTCAAGAGTCATATTACAAACTGGAACCACTGCTTCCTCTGTGACAACTTCCCTCTGAAATTCCCTTTCCATCCTCCCCGATAACATCGGTTGTCTGTCTGTCTGTCTGTCTGTCTGTCTCTCTCAATCTCCCCACACCCTTCAACACACTTTCATCCCCCCCAAGCACAGACTTACAGAAGGAGAGAGAGAGAGAGAGAGAGAGAGGAGAGAGAGAGAGAGAGGAGAGAGTGTGTGTGTGTGTGAGGTGTGTGTGTGTGTGTGTGTATGTGTGTGTGTGTGTGTGTGTGTGTGTGTGTGTGTGTGTGTGTGTGTGTGTGCGAGAGAGAGAGAGAGAGAGCGAGGAGAGAGAGAGAGAGAGAATCAGATAAATACAGACAGACAGAAGCAGAATGAGGACCAACCAAGGAGAGACAGGAATGACAATCTCTGTCACAAAATAATCATCTTTACATTCAAGGGTAAAAGTTAAAGCAAGTACATGCCTTGCTCTGAAAGGGGGCTACAGGTAACTGCCAATTAGCAAGAGAGAGAGAGAGAGAGAGAGAGAGAGAGAGAGAGAGAGAGGAGACAGGACAGCCAGCCAGCCAGACAGACAGACAGGACAGGCAGAGGGACAGAGAGACAGAGAGATGGTTGGGTAGGGAAGGGGGATGGGTAGAGGAAGAGGAAGTGGAGAGACGTACTACTATTTTAATTCCATTGCTGTGACGTAATCATGACATGACGGCGTGAGCGTATCACCCATGAGAGAAGATCGAAACTGTGTATAAAGAACCGATTACAGCATAAATATAACATTCCTACATCTGCACGCAGACTACACACTCCAGATCAAGTATGTGAAGATACCAGTAGCTCCTCATAAGAGAGAGAGAGAGAGAGAGAGCTCCTCATAGAGAGAGAGAGAGAGAGAGAGAGGGACAGAGAGAGGGAGACAGACAGAGAGGACAGACAGAGACAGACAGCAGACAGGCAGGCAGGCAAATAGACAGAGGAGTTCTTTTAAGCAGACAAAGTATACTGGAGAAAGAAAAGCAATCCAATTAAGCTGACCACGTACACAAGACGAAGAGGAGGAAGAGAATCGGAGAGATTGACACAGAAACCATTCTCACCTCATGTTCACCCACAAGCTGATAGATGAGTACACACAGGTCAGTGGAAGAAGGACGATAAAGGAACACAGAAAGGATGAATCAGAAAACACAGAGTCTGTGGCGACTTAGATCATTCTCAGAATTCATTGACGTCTTTCTGTCTGTCTGACTGTCTGTCTGTCTGTCTGTCTGTCGGTCTGTCTTTCCTTCTTTCTTTCCTTTCTTTCTGTGTTTTGTTGCTGTTTGTGTTGTTGTGTTGTTGTTTCCATTGTTTCCCTTGCAAACATGCAGAGGGCAAGCAAGCGCATGTGCAAAAGAGAAAGATAAAGAGAGAGAGAGAGAGAGAGAGAGAGAGAGAGAGAGAGAGAGAGAGAGAGAGAGAGGAGGAAGAGGGGGGAGGGAGGGAAAGAGAGAGAAATGACGCTTGCAACGAGACTGTGAAAAAGGACGTAACAGTAAAAGCATTAAGTTTCAGAAAGCAGAAAACGGCTTATACATGTGGACAAATTAAGATCCCCCTGGTGAAGAGAGAATTTTTTTGTTTTGGTTTTGCAAGAGTTACTTTTGCGTGGATGTCATCAGAATACCCATCCCTCCCTCCCAGTCCTTTTCTTCTCCTTCAACCTTCTCCTTCAACTCCTTCAACCCCCTTCTTCTCCTTCAACCCCTTCTTCCTTCAACCCCCCCCCCCCCCCCCCCCCCCCCACCCACTTTTTTCTCCTTCCAATCCTAATGGTCGTCCTCCACTCATGGTGTCTAACACAGACACGCCGCTTACAAGTTGTATAGTGCAGTTGCTATCACTGACAATGAAAACCATAATCCAACCGTCTTCATAGTCGCCAGGGGAATGGCGGTGTAGGGAAATGAGAAGTGTATACTATACAGAAAGCACACTAGGACAAAATACACAAGAAAACCGGATGAAACACAAGCAAACAACAATCATAACTCCGCCCCCCCCCCCCCCCCCCCCCCCATTCCTGTTTCCCTTGTTCTCATCCCTCCCTACCTGTCCCCCAACCATACCCACGTCCCTCCTACAGCCACTTCATCCGAATAAATAAACCTAATAAATAAAGAGAAAAAACCGTTTAGGCCCTGTTCTCTAAATAAGCTTACTATTTTGTCCCAGACGAACAGCGTAAAAAATCCTTTCTTCGATTCTGCAGAGAGTTGCAATCCCTTGTTGCTGGTTTTCAAGTTGCCACATCCTCTGAGCCCTTTCAGCAGCATTATGTGCACGTCGCTCACATTGGCCCCTGCTGCATAGCTACACCAAGGTCGGGCTAGTCGCAGCTCCTCTTCAATCTGTAGTCTGCAAGGAGTAATCAATATCTTGTCACGAGGCAGCCCACCGGATGAGACACTGCACTGCTACTGAGTCAATCTGGTGAGTATTTCAATAGCGGCTCTTCTGATTAAACAGAACACCACAGCACGACACCCCCTCCCCTCCCCCACTGAGGAAATCAACTGCTTCGTCATGAAACCAGCACGAGCTAGGACCACGACCATCCAGCAACAGTTCCTATTACTTGCCGGTACCAGACACTGTGTTAGATGAATTGCCACGGGCATCGTCATGGCGAGGGATCAGAACTGAGGTCACCACAGGAGCAGGGCATAAAGGGCCAAAGATTTTGAGACTTCTTGATGATAATCACTATTATCCTAAACCTTCCCCTGCCCTTTCTCCCCGCCCTGTGTGGTTAGCCACTGTTAACGCTACAGCTACTATCGTCATATTATCACTAAAAGTGGTAGTAATTATGTCTTTATTATTTTTTTTTTCAATACCTTATCACCTTCAGTTTTTGTTCTTATCATGATCATTACTATTTTAACTCGCACCGTCTCCTTCCGATGGCCTCGTTTTCATTCAACGTTCATTTGCGCCACATTCAAGAAGATAAATGATTGTTTGTTCGTTTTTATCGTTCTTAAAGTCGTTTGTCTCGCCTGGAGAGGACGTAAAATGTCGAAAAGCGCTGTGTGTTTATCTTGTAGTGGGTTTTGTCCCTGTTGTTTGGTGGACCTACTAATAATTCTTTTAAAAATTTGTTTCAAGAGAGAAAATTGAAACAAGTATGCACACCTTTGATCACTGGTGAAAACCCCACAGAAATCATCCTTTTGTTTTCTTCTCATCAGCAGTTCTGGCAATGGTAGATTTGGCATTCAGTGGTGTCGAAACACATACCAGTGACACAACAGTAACATCCCAGTAAATAGGGGAAAAGAAACAAACAAACCTCCAAAATCCAATGTCTGTCTGAAGCGGCCAGCAAAACGAGCTATTGGAATGCAGTAAAAGAGATAACTTGTGAAAACAGAGGAACAAAAATAATTTTTAAAAAAAAACACTTGAAAATGAATAACAAGAAAGTTAAGCTGAAAACGCAAAACAGTCGTTTACCACCTCAAACTGGCAATTCCAAAGGGATGCAAAGGAGACAGAAAGATGCTTCAAGGAAGCGCCACAATCCAGGGACTTCCCCAAAGCTGCCAGTGAAGAATGATATTGAAAAATAAAGAAAAAACATGATGAGAGAAGCGAGTTGGCACATCAAGGAATGAGGAATGCAACATATCCATAGTCATTTCTTTCTCTGTTTATTCCTGGGGATCCAAAAGAAAGCTGGTGAGAAGGATATAATGCACACTGCAGGAATAGTCAGCTCTGCTGCTGCAAAGCAACTTATTTGTCAGGCTAAAAGTAGTTGTCACCTCTGCTGTCCAGCTAGTCATTGCAATGCAAACAAGAGTGGTCATCTCCATCGGACAGCAACCCACCGTAAGATGGAAGAGTGGCCACCTTTACAGCACAGCACTTCCTTGTGAGTGGTCGAGGTCTGCTGTACAGCATCCCATTCTAAGACAAAGATGAGAGGTCAGCTGTGTTGTATAGCAACCCACTGCATGTCAAAGAAGAGGAGTCAGGTCTATTGTATAGCAATACATTGCATGTAAAAGAACATAGGTCAGCTCTGCAGTATATAAAAACCCATTGTATCTTAAAGAAAGTTGGTCAGCTCTACAGTATGACAACCCATTGTATGTCAAAGAAAGTAGGTCAGCTCTACAGTATAACAACCCATTGTATGTCAAGAAAGTAGGTCAGCTCTACAGTATAACAAACCCATTGTATGTCAAGAAAGTAGGTCAGCTCTACACTATAACAAACTCACTGTATGTCAAAGAAAGTAGGTCAGCTCTACACTATAACAACCCCGTCGTAAGACAAGTAAGAAACGTCAGCTTTACTGTACAGTAACTCGTAAGGCAAGTAAGGGAGACTAGCTCTATTCTATAGTAACTCGTTGTAAGTTAAGTAAGGGAGATCAGCTCTACTCTATAGCAACCCATCGTCAGATAAATGAGGGAGCCCAGCTGTCGTGTACAGCAAACCATTACGAGACAAATAAGAACAGTCAATTCTTTTGTGTAGCAACCTATTACTAGCTAAATAAGAGAGATCAGCTAAATCGCACAGAAAACCACTCTCAGACAAATAAGAATAGTCTGCTATAAGTTACGACAACCTATCGTCAGGTGAATAAGTAGAGCAACCCGTTATGAGACACATAGGAACCATCGCATCCACTGTATAGCAACGCATTGTCAAATAAATCAGAGAGGTCAACTTATATTGCACCTATTATGAGAGAAATAGCAATGAGTGACTATGTTACAGCAAACCCATTGCCAGACAAATAAGAGCGATGACATCTACTGTGTTCCAGCCCAGTATGAGGTTAGTAAGAACGGTCAGCTTATTACATCGCGACCAGTTTTCAGGCAAGTAACCACGGTTAGTTCTACTGTGTAGCGACCCATTGTGCAGCAAACGAAAACATTCAGTGTAATTGTATTGTGACAACGTTATCAGACATATAAGAACAACAATTTCCGCTGTAAAAAAAACCTAAGTCAGACAAATAAGCGAGTGATCTCTAACGAACAGAAACTGACGGTGACATAAAAAAATGGCGGTCTCTCCTGTGTAGCAACCCATTGTCAGGTAAAGCAGACAGGTTACCTCGGTGTATAGCAATCCATTGTCAAACACAATCTACACAAATAAAGCACACTTTGCTAAGATTCTGCTCGACCGTCATAGTGCACTATATACAAACATATCTTTAGATAATCTGCTGCCGTCTGCCTTTTCGGTGTTTGTGGCCTATTGACCTCTTGGAACTAAAAATTTGTTTTACCCTCTTCTTTTTCCCCAGGCTGGAAACTGGAACAGCTGAGCTATCCTGAACTAATAGGACAACCTGTCAGTAGGACAACCATGACAACTAGTCAAAAAGG